>PVHP010010737.1:0-46869 GCA_004024765.1 Zapus hudsonius | reverse complement strand
CAATGGTTAAGGCAATTGTTTACAAACCCAGATGACCCTGGTTCGATTCCACAGTGCCCACATAAAGCTAGATGCACAAGGTGATGCAAACATCTGGAGTTTCTTTGCAGCAGCAGAAGGCCCTGGCACACCCATTCCCCTCTCTCTCTCTCTCTCTCTCTCTCTCTCTCTCTCTCTCTCTCTCTCTCTCTCTCTCTCTCTCTCTCTCTCCTTGCAAATAAATAAAACGTTTTTTTTAAAAAAAGAACTTGCCTTATCTTTTCTGAAACCTAACGCTTTTCTTATATCTATATTATTCTTCATGCTAACACTAATGTCTTCCTGAAAGAGATCTTGCATCCTTTGTGTTCTGAAGGTTAGGAAAGCAGAGGATGAGGAGTGACCAGAAGGTCTGAAGGTCACAATAGTTTGCCCATCTAACAGGTGAATCTTGGGTAAACAAACAGATGTTACCAATGGGGGGAAAAGCCTCAAGACACAGGGAGAGTGTGGGAAGCCACCCCCAACCTCAGGGACAGAACCTGTCAGAATTGGGGTCGGATATCCCAAGAAATGACCCAGTAACATATTCCCTGCCATCTTTACAGCCTGGAATCCATGAGCTTCAGAATCAGGCCTTCTTGGAGTGCCGAGCAAGGTGGGTACTTTACCCATGCTCCATAGATCTTAGGATCTCTGGAGTTTGAAAACCAGGAATCGTTGGTTCACAGAGCCCATTGCAAAAATTCAAAACCTAAGGGTTGATGGACCTCACCAAGAAGCCTCATGGATCAGGTGAAAATAGAGCCAACCTCCAGGTGGCTGGAGGGAGTGATAGTTGAAAGTGTGGCCTACTTGTTAAGGAACGCCCATGATAACATGAGCGAGTAAGGACACCTCCTCAGCTTCCATCGAATACCACAGTGTTTATGAAACTATAAACTCAGGAAATTCAATCACATCTCTATGGCAGCCCGTACTGCTTAGAGACTAACTATAGTAGTGTTGTGCCTAGTGGCTTCATTCCTGATGTATCGAGTCTTCCAGTCTTGAGAAAAACTGAACGAGAGCAGATTATGAACTTCCTGGGGCAGAGGACCAGCTGGGAGTTTCTCTGAGGACTTCATATGGCCCCAAGGTTGGAGGCAGGGACTGAAAGGTGGAGTAATTTGTCTCCCATTGGAAGTTCCCATGATTGGATTCCTTCAAGATCCTCACCCCAACATTGCCTTTCCCTGGAGCCCAGGCTCCCTGCTCCCACATTGCCTTTTTGCCTACCTGAGCAAAAAGAAAAACAAAGAAAGGATTTTTTCAAAACATTTTTGTGATGCCTTTTGACTTGTTTGAATTCCTGTCTTTTCCTTCTGCTGCTTCCATTTGCCAAAATTTTTGAATCATTAATATGCTTGCATGTGCTCATGTGTGTGTGCGCGTGTGCATGTCTGCATGCGCGCCTGTGTTTGTGGGGACAGAAGGGCCTTCCATGTCAACGGCTTGGACGTTAGAGCCAACTCTGGCTGCAAAGCACTTGGCAAACAAATGACATCTGTGCTGAGCATGTACACATTGACTTCTTTGACCACTGCTCACATGGCCTGTTAGTCACCTTTTCATTATTGTAACAAATCACCTGAGACAGTTTTTAGTGCAAAACTCGAGAGATCCACTGACCCAGCTCACTAGCTGACCTCTTAAATGATTCCAGTGACCACTCACATGGTTGCTATGGTTATACAAAGAAAGGAGTGTTAGGCCAAAACCCAGGCCCCAAGATGGAGCCAGCCTGACCACCCCCTGGGTAGACAAGCTGTTGGCAGAAAAATCTCTGCTGTTTTCCCCAGAGGGAAATGCCTAGCCCCACCTCTGGACCAGTGACAGCAAGCTGTAGATAACCCCATCCCTGGACCACAAGCTCTAATAGAAATTCCCTTGTCTGATAACCTAGGGTGGCTCCTCTGTCCCTTTGTTCCCTACAGGGAAAGACCCTTCTATAAAACCCACGCCATAGTGGCACCGGAGGGAAAGCATGGCTGGTACATAAGACCTGGTCAAAGCCTATGGAGGGGGAGGTCATGGGCCCTAGGGGAGTAACACCTATTGTTGTCTGGCTAAACTCCCATAGGAGCACTTTTTTTAAATAAGCACACCCATATGATAATGCTACTCTCACTCTTGTCTAGAAAAGTTTTTCTTTTTCAGATGGTGGTGACCACTGGGATAACACAAAAGACACCATAGTGCTGAGAAGAAGTGACAGTGGAGTGTTCAGCACTGGGACATCTCTGTCACACTTCCTGAGGCTCAGGGTCTATTGAGGAAGAGGTGGTGAAAAGAATGTAAGAGCCAAAGGAAAGGTAGGACTGCTTACAACACAAACTTCCAGACATAAAATGGCCTTGATCTTCAAGACTTCAGAGTGCCTGATAATACCTACACATAATGGGAGGAAAAGATGGTGACACTGAAACAAAACAGACTAATTGAGAGGGGGAAGAGATGTGGGGAGGGTGGGAGGCAATCATAATGGCTTATGATCTTTGATTCTGGAAGCTATCAATAAAAAGTTAAAAAAACAAAAACAAACAAACAAAACCAAGCCAATTACACCCAGGCAGCTTTCTCTAGCTTTTCCCAAATAAAACTTTCATTTTGCTTCAGAGTGGTCGCCTGTGGTCTTGATCATCTTTGAGCCTTACAAGGAGAAAGAATTATAAACAGGTGGGCCGAGAGGAGGGGACATTTCAGACAGGAAAAGCAATAGATCGTCACTAAATTTGTGTTGATAATACTGATTCACACAAGATAAGGAAGCACTTAATACTGCTTTTGTCTATTTTCACTTGAAGGGATGAAATGACTCAAGTGCCCTAGTATGTCTTCAGCTTTTGCCAACTTCTGTATCAGTTCACTAGAATAGTCTCTGTTCCGTAGGCAAACCTACCACATATGAAGTAATCATCCCCCGCATCTTCCCCTCCCTTCCTCGTCTCCCACTGAGGCTTTCCTCTGCTCCACTGTCTGGCATACTGGACGGAGGTAAAGTGTGTAGGACCCAGGATTGGTGACAGGTTCCCCTGCATGACAACAGGTAAGCCGGGCTTCCCTACAACACGACTGTAGTCTCCAGTGTCCTTCAGTTTTAATTGATGTTGCCTTATGGGTGGAGCAGAGCAATACAGGCTGCCATAGAGGAGATGTGATTGAGTTTCCTGAGTTTTATAGCTTTATAAACACTGTGGTATGTGATGGAAAATCACTACCAAATTCCTTTCTTTTATCTGTGAAAATCCCAAACCACCCCCAAAGCTCACTGAGAGTTTTCTTCTGCTTCTGCTTGTTAACGTTACATCTTCCATCTACATAAGGCTCCACAGTCCCTGAAAACAGGCACGATGTGCAGATTTTCTTTCTGACAGTTTGATTTACAAAACTCGAGTTTTCCTGTTTCAAATAAGGAAAGAAAAAGTCAACGAGACAGAAACAAGATACTTGAGAGGAAGGATGGCTGAGAATAAAATCAGCAGGAAAATTGTTTCTGTCTCCTCTCCCTCTCCACGACACACAGGGACACACAGGTTCAATGCCAGGTCATGACAGACAGCTGAAATATGTTTTCTCATGTTTGAAATAGTACATTTCTGACCCTTTAATATCCTTATTCATTTATCTGTTATATTTTCTTATACTTTTAATTACTGGTAATCTACTGCAAAGCAAGGAAATTATTGTGTTTTTTTTGCTTTTAAGATAGAAAAGGCATTTTTCTACATAAAAATGTATTCTGAAGGGAATTTGAAAAATGACATAATTTATATGCTAACTCTCACAGAAAGCTATTATTATGAAACTACTTATTAAGTGAAAAACAAAACCTCAGCCTTTATGTTTATGCTATGTATTTCTATATTCCTGTGATTTTAAAAATCCTGTAATCAATGCTTCTCTGAAATTAAAATAAATTTCTATTTATAAGCCATAACAAAAACATAAGAACCTTCATTTCATAGAAATTCAATGCTCATTTTTGCATTTTGTTTGGGGAGATGTGAACATCTATTCAGTTGAGATAGGACACTAATCCTGTATCAAAGAAACATCTCCACTCAAATAGAGCTTGGTGAACCAGTGAGTTTAGGGGTTACTTACAAAAGCAAGAGTGACTCACAGGTAGCTGCATCACCAAAAAGCCCACCCTAGTATAGTTGAGGACTCACAAAAGCTTGGTTCCTGGAGCTTCCTGCCAGACTTGAGACAGCTCAGGTGGGAAAGTCCTCTCTCTGCAGAGTTTCTTACCACTTATATAACTTTGGGGAAGAATCTTGTGACTCTCAAAACTGTCTAAGCTGCCTGATCCTTCCTTGTAAGTCTCATTTGATTCTTAAGCCTTATGATCCCCACTTCCTTCCAGGGCAGGATGTTTTAATTCGGAGGAAATAGTTATGCCAAACACCTGTAATATGAAGTGTTATGACTGTGAGGTTTGGTATTTCAACTAGGGTATTTTCTGAGATGAATAATTAGAATATGCTTTTCATAACCATCTCCTTTATCGTGCAGAAAAAATATTGTAATTAAAATATGGAAGCTGAAAAAAATGCTTATTTCATAGAAACAAAAAGTTAACTAGTGGTCACCAGAGGGCAGGAGGGTTAGTGGAAGTGGGAATAGAAGGAGGTCAAATAACGGACACTGTAGTACCGAGGAAAAAGCATTAGTGTTCCACAGCCCAGTGATGCTGCTATAATTCACAAGAGTTTATTATAAACTTTATTGTAAATTATAAAAGCTCAAAGGGACACATTGGAGATCATCAAACCAAAAATAAAATAATGATGACTATCAAAGGAGATGATAATGATAATTATGCTAATTTGATCATCACATATTGTATACATGTATCAAGTTCATGCACTATGCCTCTTAAATATGTACAATTTATAAACTGAAAATTTAACAATGGAAAGATTAAAACTAAATGGGAAAATAAAATATTCGTAATTCCAGAAAATTATCCTGAAAGGCCATTTAATAATTAATAACATTAGGCATTTGAAGTTAAGTGATACATTCTGAAGTGTAAATATTTAAAGTTCCCGTTGGTTTTCTTGAGCAAAGTACCATTTAGCATCCATTAGAGCATCTTCCCTAAGGCAACCATTACCCCATGTCTTCATCTTCACTTCCTTTGCTATTTTATTTTCATGTTTTAGTTAGCTTTCAGAGTTTTAAGTATCATGATGGAATTTTTAAACACCAATTGTTTTAGTTGATTCTTTTCCCCAAGCATTTTCCAAAATTCTTACTCTCACTCTTCTCCCATCCCCAGCTGCTCCTTCTGTTTATAACTTATAAGTCCCATTTGTGCTTCCATCCTGCCCAAATCTTCCTTCCTTTTATTGCCCACTCCTGGTCTTTTGTCCTCCTGTTTCCTTCATTTATTTTTTGTTTCCTTTTGTGTGTTTTTTTAAATTTTGCTGTAATTTCAGTTATTTCTAAAAGTTTAAGTGAAGTCTAGTGTATATACAAAAATCACACATATCTAATCTGTGCATTTTGATGAGGTTGGGTATATCAAAGCATCACTCAATAAAGTTAAGAGACATATCCCAAACTTTTCCAGAACTTTCTGTGTCTCTTGTTTTGAATAGCTTCTGTTTGTCATTGTAGGAAGAATATTCAACATTAAGATTTATCTCTTCACATACCTTCTGCATTGATTAGTAATGGCATATATTAATTGTGCATATTATTGGAGTTAGGGTTGGCATTTCGATGTGTGCATTCATTCATTCATTCATTCATCAAACACAGTCTATCTGCATCCACCCCGCCCACCCTCTTTCACACACCAGATAATCACTGTGCTACATTCAGGTGAACTGCTTTCTTAACTTCAACATGTAGACAGAGAAAGCTCAACCCTAAAACCATGGTCTTTGGCTGGTAAATCTCAGGGTCACAAATGGATTGTCCCCTCAAAGTGAGCTGTTGATCAGGGAGACAGACATATGAGTCTCCAAAATAATACATACCATTGTCAAAGCACCTGGTTACCTGCCAGAGCTAAAAGAGAGGATCCTATTGCTGGAAACACCATAACCTGAGGTCACGGGACATAGAGAGAACACTCAGGATCTGAGCTGCCTCCTGGCTAGCCCTCATAGTGGGTCCTGCTGGGGATACTGGTTGCCAACTGCAGGAATAAGTAGAAGATCCTGAAAACAACAAAATCAACTTGCCAAGCAAGAAGTATTTTCCAGTGCAATAATGCTAAGCAGGTAATCAGCTGTTCTAAGATTGGTCATGAGGCTTGCTCTGTGGGCAAGAGCTCTTACCTCCTACTAGGAACCAAGTCAGATTCCCATGGATAGCAGGCCAGTAGACTCATGAGAAGCTTTGGCTAAGAAGAGTGGACACACACATCAAATAAGTCTCTGAAATAACTATGCTTATTCCCTTTAATACAAACCGTTCTCCATTTTGGTTATAAAATCTGTTTTATCTCACAAATGACAGAGAATACTGGTGAGATGCAGGATACATCAAAACAATAGGAAAAGAGAGCTGACTGCCTATCATGAGAGACATCACCCCCACCACATCTGCCCTACCCAGGAGTCATTGCAGAGAAATACTGCTCCCATGGCTAGCCTGAAAATCAGGTCCAGAGACATGGCAACAGACACTGTGGTCACTCAAACGTCATGAACACAGAGATCCAGGATCTACAAAGAATTCAACACTAAATCAGATTTTTTTCCCGACCTAGGGACTCACATTAGACCAGGCTGATCTGGAACTCATTCTGCAGTCCCAGGCTGGCATTAAACTCACAGTGATTCTGCTTCCTCTGCCTCCTGACTGTTGGGATTAAATCAGATTTCTAACACCAAGATTTCTCCCACCAAGGAGCAGGAAACATTGCTGAAGAAGGGACAGAAAGATAGTAAAAGCCTATGGGAGGGGGATTAGTTTGAGGATTAGAACTACTCTCCCTCCAGCATTATTATTATTGTCCAAGTTGGCCATCACCTATGGCTGTAAGGAACAAGGCAACATTCTTCCTATTTGTTTTAGACAAGCAAGGCTTACGAAGTGATACAAAAAAAGCAGTGAAATTTCTGCAAATTTTAAGCAGAAACAGAATACTTGCACAGTCTTAGTTACCTCTTCAAAATATTTTATAATTAAAAAGGAAAAGCTGAGGTAACTTTAGAGCAAACAAAAAGCACTCTCATAGTAAGTGATCAGGATGAACATCACCAATTGCACCATTTGCCATCACTGAGGTCAGTCTCTGTAAAGCACACACGATCACATCTCTGCGGCACGGCTCCTAAAACTGTGCAACATCATTTCATCATAAGAGAATACCTGAGAGTCCCAAAGTGAGGCATGCATTTAAAATATATATTTAAAAAAAAACATTAAAGGCACAAACATCAAGAGTTTGTGATAAACTGTCACAGGTGAGACATAATGGAACCCAGTACAATGTGTGATGTGTGCGTCTGACGCTGGAACTAGGAAAGAACATTAAGGTAAAAATCTGTAAACGCTGGGAAAGTTCTGTGCTTTAGTTAACAGTATTTTGTTGATGTCCGTTTCTTAGCTTTGATAAGATTTTCATTGTTATTTAACAGATAACATAAAAGCAAGTTGGATGAAGACTATATTTGAACTGTTTTATAAGTATAAAACTATCTTATATACCTTGCAATACTTTAAAATAAAATGAAACAGGCATAATATCCAGTAAGTGCTAAAATCACATGGGTGGTTATTAGTACAAGTGATTTTTAAAAATGTTACTTGGATTTAACCAAGGATAAACTAAAATAATTGTCACAGCAATAATGTTACTGGCTTCAATATTGTAGTTGTTGTCCAGAGATTGTTTCGTGATTGTCACGAGACAAAGCTAATGCTAAACTATAGGATTTCCCAATTCTGCACACCTCAATGTTCTTGAGAACAAGATCTTTGGCCTAGGAAAAGAGAGGAAAGAAGAAGGAACAGTAACCCTGATTCTCAATGATGAGAAGTATGATCAGTATAGGGTAAATGAGACAAACATAATAATGAGATTCTAGTAGGTGTAGCCTGTCTTCTTGGTAGGTCTCTGGTAGTGCGAGTTTCCCCTTGGGGCCCTGGATCTTGGTCCCCATAAGAGTTTGCCATGGATCTCGATTATTTGTGTGGACTAAAGTCTCCAAGAAACTAAGTGAACACTCAGCACACAGACAAAGGCTGTCCAAATACTAGGTTCCACAGAAAGGAATCAGAGACCTTGGGAGACATGGATGATTCTAGACCTGACACAGAAAATGCATGATTCACTTAGAATAGTCATGCTGGGTAACAAGAGGCAATGCAAATAATAATAGGAATAATAGCTTCAAAGCTTCATAACAGTCCAAAGAAAATGATATAACAGAAGAACTAAAATAAGACTCTTCTTGTGAATGACTTTCCACAGTACACTGCAGGGTAGCTATCAGTAAGCTCTACCAGCTCAGCACTGTAGTGACTTCTCTGCCATCCAGTGGTCCATAGCCTTCAGAAAAGTGGGTGTGGGTCTTGGGTCTCTGCTCAGGTATCTATCTTAGTTCTGGAGGCAATGGCCAATGCTGTCATCTACTATTCCTTAGAACTTTGTTTACTGTGCAATCCCCCATTATCGAAATGCCTTCTGATTGATTACAACTATTTATATCAGTATTTTCCTCTCCGAATTACTATGAGGTATGCTGATAGGGTTCAGGAAGAAGTGAGTGGCATTGTGAATGGAGCCAGATTGGTCATGAATTGATAGCTGTTGGGGCTGTGTGAATACCACAAATGGCTTGATTATACTCTTCTTCTTCTGTGTATATTCAAGATGATCTGTAATAGAAAGACAGCTAAAAGCAGCTTTTCCATTTTTCCACAATGAAACATGAATATTCATACTGAGTCACAGAAAAAAAGCTAGAGTTCTACTAAAATTTTGCCTACCAAGTGAGTTTGTTACAAATTTGCTCAAACTAAAAGTTTGCTTTCTGTAACTTTTTATGTATTAGAATTACAGGACAAGTCTAATTGTATATACACGCAGACACAAAGACACACACACTCACACATATTTCAGATAGCTAGGACTAACAGACTGTACATATTCAAATTAGAGTCACTCAAAGAAGGCTTAATGAAGAGAATATGTGTTATCTTAATAAAGAGCCTGTGCTGTAACTAATAGTGTAGCCATTATGTCCCTGGGACCACAGATATGATTGTCAGAGGCTAGGGAAGCATGCTCCATAGAGAAACCCACCTTGAGAGATCAAAGAGAACAGCAGGTGAGGCGACTCTCCAAGACGTTCTGGCCTTCCTCTCCTTTGTCTTCCAAGTCTCCTGTTAAACCAACCTAGTCCAGGTCGAAGGGGGTCCTGGTAGGGTCCACAGGGACCAGCTTTCTCAAAGAGGTCAGAAAGCTATTGGAAGAAGAACACTTCTGAAGGGCCAGGAGAAGTTGTGACACATAAGTACAAAGGCAAATATTTTAAAATTACTAAAACTAAAGCAAGAAGGAATGGTGGAGAAGCAGAAAGACTAGACAGGAAACATTACTGTGCCTGGTAACAACATAATAAAGCAGTGTTCAGAGCAGTAACAGTGCAGAGCACTACATAAACTTACAAAGCTTTTTTCTAAACCTTTTTGCTCAGGTAGATGTATTAAAAGTGATATCTGAATATAGCCTATTCCATTTCCTCTTCACTAACTTAATATCCGAGGTAAATCATAAGCCAAATGTCTAGATGGAGTTAAATCCATTTGTGAAATTTCCGGTCAATTTATTTTCTATCACTTCATTCATAAATATTAGCCTGCTATAAGTATAACCAGATTTTTAACATGTTTTCATAAACAGTTGAACTTTTAGAATTAATCTGCCCAGACAGCTTTCCAAAGAGGCAGTTTATTTATTTCTTCATGTGGATTGGCTTCTCCAATTTAAAAGAGCCTGTTTTGGTTTTATTGATATTGATTTAAGATACCAAATAGCATAAAAATGCTAAATATGATAAATAGCATAAAAAGGCTGGGTTATGTCTTCATTTCATCATTGAAAACTATAAATTTCACAACTTCCTAGTGCTGCAAGATAGTATGGACACATATGGAGCATGGACATGAAAATGCTGACCATGGACTGCATAAGAAGACAAAGGAAAACCAGAAATAATTGGCACAGACAAATTTGTGTGCAAGCACACACACACACACACACACACACACACACACACACACACGGATACATTTTGTGAATTGTCAAGAAAAATAGCAATATCAGATAGAAAAATAGGTAAAAAACATGATACTAAAGTGAACTCCACAGCAAGTGAGGGTTCTTCATAGAAACAGAACCTGACGGATATATAAGATATTTACAAACAAGAGGAGAAACCCATGGAAACTGGTTTGAGCTAAATCCCATAAGGAGTCATTGAAAAGCTGAAGGCCAGGGGAGCTGATGAGTCACCCCACCTTAGACCAAAGGTCCAAGGACACGAAGAGAAGAAGGTGATTGGCTGAAGTGAGGAGGAGCTGCTGACACAGAGAGAGAGGGGTGAGGCTTCTGGGGGGGGGGAGAGGAGGGAGAGGGAGGGAGAGAGACAGAGAGAGAGAGAGAGAGAGAGAGAGAGAGAGAGAGAGAGAGAGAGAGAGAGAGAGAGAGAGAGAATGGTGAGCAGGGAGAGCAGAGGCTTTCAGAGGGCCTATGGGTCTGGTCCCGGAAGGGGGTCGGGCCAGAGGGGGCAATGGGGGGGTCTCCACTAACCAGATTAGGGACCAGATATAAGGTTTAAGACCACAAGAGACCACTCTGAAAGGGAAGGCTTTAATCAGAGAAAAAACACTGAGCAGTGGAGGAAAAGCGGCCTGGGAAGGTCAGATCTGGGATTATAAGGGGAAGTGAACTGAAGTCCAGGAATGTGTCATGTAGGCTCCCAGGTTGGGGGAGGGCCCAGGTGCTCAGGCAGCTCTCAGCATGGGGGAAGCAAGGTCACTGGCCAGACAGAGACACAGCAGGGGGTTCCAAGGCTGGCTTTATCTGTAACTCTTGTTGGGGTCTGGTGTCTATGTGGCACTTCTCTTGGCACTGGTTCCAGAATTCCTTTCAGGGGAAACTGAGGTGCTGTGGGTGGACTCCATTTTGGAGGCTGGGTTTTAACCGAGCAGTTTCATCCAGGTGTCCCCCACAAACATGTGTTCTGAATGCTTGACTCCCAGCTGTTGACAGTTTTGGAACCTGGTTGGAGGTGTGTTGTTGGGGGCTTATGGGTGTGATAGCCAGCTCCCCGTGTCAGTGTTTGGCCAGGAAGTGATGTCCACCCTCTGCTCATGCCATCATTTCCCCTGCCATCATGGAGCTTCCCCTCAAGTTGGTAAGCCAAAATAAACCCAATTCCTCCACAGGCTGCTTGTGCTTGGATTCTTTTCTGTAGCAACATGATGGCTGACTACAACATATGTGAACAAGGAAGTCATGGAGTCTCGTTCAGGTATGTCAGTCTATTTTCTAATAAAAAATTAAAGTCTTTTCTATAGACATAAAAATCACTACATTTGTAAAAATAATCAATTTATATATTTTATACATTTTTATTTAAATATTTTATTCATTCATTTTCAAGCAGAGAGATACAGAGAGAGAGACTGAAAGAGAGAGAGAGAGAGAGAGAGAGAGAGAGAGAGAGAGAGAGAGAGAGAGAGAGAACCAGAGCCACCACCTTGTGGGTCTGGCTTATGTGGGTTCTGGGAAATTGAACCCGGGGCCTTAGGCACGGAGGCAAGTGCCTTAACCACTGAGCCATCTCTCCAGCCCAATTTATATTTTTTTTAAAGCCTAAAATGACCTACCTTTTTTTTAGACTAGGCATTCAAAATTAAATAGTACTACTTTATGAAAAATCTACTTTGTCCTTTTTTTCCCTTCTTATTTCTTGTATGTGTAGGAAAACCTGACCACTGGCCAGCACTGACCTTGAAAATGACATCCAGAAAAGGCTGTGCTAGTTCACACCAATTTTACATAAGTGCAAAAATAAATCTCTCACCTTTTGATTCGAAGTCCTATGTTTTAATATATGGAAGGCATTGTTCTTTTGGACCTTAGATATAGAAATCAACAAAAAACATCCTTTAAATAATGTTAAAAGTTGGAATAGAACATGGCTTTAGGGCTTTTTTTTTCTATTGAAGTGTGATACTATTTGTGCATTTCCCTAAAAAAAGAAAGCAAGAGCAAGGAAAATGCTAATGCCAAAAACTCAAAAGAATTTCTGAAAGTAGTCAAGAGAAAATGAGAGGCCTCTAGAAAAATGCACAAGCAGCAAAAAAAAGAGTTTATCCTCCACCATCTACAGGAAGGTAAAATGCCAGCACCTCAGTTCATAGGAAATCAATAGGTGCCAATGTGCCCAGTGCTGGGATCATAGAAATACCTGTGGTTTGGTTTGTCTGCTACAAAAATGAAAGTTACTACCTTGGGTAGGTTAAATATTAAAGATATTTTGAGGTGATCCACATTGAAAACTGTAATGTTTACTGATTTGAGAAGCCATTTCTCCATGTATTTACACTTGATCAGAACTCATTTTAATAGACGTCTATAAATTTACTTTTCTTGTTGCTTTGCTTGGCGTGTTTACGTGGAAGTTATAGGCTTAGCCAATATTGATAGGAAACAGACACCAGCTTTAAGAAAAATGGAAATCAAATTTAACAGCGCTAAATTAATACCAAAAATAGACATGAGAAAACACAGTTATGTTAGAAGTTCAAAAGCAAAGCACTTGGGAGAAAGTCGAATGCCTTAAATGGCAATGGGATCAATTCCAGACCGAAATCCTGTCCACATCATAGAACATTAGTGCAGTCACTCAAAGAAAGATCGGAGCTGCCTCTACCCGGAGAACTTCCTCCATGTCATGGCCGGCTCTGTCTTTCATCAGCTCATCGGAGAGGTCTTCCTAGCACACATGTATGGAACTCATGGTTTCTTTCAAGCACTGCTAGCACTGTGTGTCCTACATTTCACTGATTGATACGAGTGCCCTTCAGGGATTTCAGCAACGAGGTAAACATTGACATCGTGATTTCCTACTTTATTTCTCAGCATCAAGGAAAAACTAGTGAACCTGAAAATTTTCTATTTCATCTTCACCATGATTCTGTAGGAAATAAAAAAGGATGGTAAAAATATTTAAGTTCCCCAATGCTCACAGTGCGTGTGATCAGCAGAAAAGTTTCAAGCAGGTGTCCCGAAACCCAATTCCTGTGCATTTTACAACATACCACACTGCTTCTTACTTTGATAGTGTGACTTCCTGTAATCTAGAACTGTTCATCCAAATTTTGTAGCAAAGGGGCATTGTGTAGGTTAACTGTCTACTTCAAAGTGTGTATTTTCCAAGGTATAGGTTTTGTATATGTCATATGTATGAACAAAAGCTCTTTTTCAGAAATATATGAATGTCCTTGATCAGGAATAATGTGGAAGCAACTTTCTATTCCTTGTGATAAGCCTGGATAATAATACAGAGCAAATAGTAATTGGGTATACATTATGAGTCAGACACTAAGGATAAAGAAGTATTTTTGTCTCTAATCGAGTTAAATCCATTTAAAGGCATAGGCTATAAGTACTGCACCATGACAGAACTACGGGCCTTCCAACACAGGGATCCTGTGACCCACACTGCCTTGGAGAGGAAAACATCTAGGAAGATAAGTGAATATTTCTAGGACCGAAAGTAGCAGAGGGAATAGTATATAGTAGTATGTAGTATAGGTTGTGAAAGGAAAAATGGCATAAATTTTCAAAAACTAGGCCACG
The DNA here is from genome assembly GCA_004024765.1 of Zapus hudsonius. Lineage (NCBI taxonomy): Eukaryota > Metazoa > Chordata > Mammalia > Rodentia > Dipodidae > Zapus > Zapus hudsonius. The sequence continues at coordinate 33,008 of PVHP010010737.1, read as the reverse complement.
TAATGTACCCACCATGGGGTTTTCAAGATACTAGCTGGAGATGCTCAGAGATGCCCAAGGATGCTGGCCACATGCTGTGGAGAAACGTAATGGGAAAACACCTGTAAGATCACCAGCACCTCACTAAGCAGTAAGTAATGAGGCCCTCTTCTTGGAACAGATTTGAAAATTCTATATATCCATAATTCCAATTTTCAAAAAAATGTTTAAAGGCCCGGAAACAGGTCTCCTTGTTTATCAAATATAATTCTGCATCTGGGTACCCACACAATAGAAATGGCAGATGTGTTATATAAAGCTCTATTCCAGACCTGAGGCTCCAGACAGGACTGTTCTAGCTGACATTGTCGGTGAAAGCCAGAGTACCAGCTAAAGAGCAGAGGACATAACGAAGCGGCCCCTCTTTAACCAGAGCAGCTGCAGGGCTCTGCTTGCATAGCGAGTAGGTTGATTTTACAGGAGTGAGTTCGACTTCTCCTCTAATTATTCACAGCCTCAACCCATATGGAAACGATAATTTAATTCTCATAGGCTCATTTGGGAGTGTCAGTGACAAATGATCAGAAGCATGGCTTCCTCTGTCACACAGCTTTTTCTTTCCTTTCTTCCCTTGCTTTCTTCCTCAGTTTCTTTGCTTCTCTCCTCTCAGCTCCAAGAAACTAAACTCGATATTAAAACAATAAAGTCTGTCATCACAAACCTAATCTTCTGTCACAATCTTTCCTTATCTAATGTTTCCCCGTAAAAATTCTTCAGTAAGTACTTGCGTGGCAACTTTGTGATCTGTGTCACAGAACCCAGCAGCAAAAGGGACATTTCCCTTTGGTTTGTCTCTTACAATTACCTAATAAGTAGCTCCAATGTTGGCTGTTGAATTATACCATCAACAAAATTTTCCATCGTTTAACATTTGTTCAGACTTAATGCTGTGGGTTCACAGGAACAGAAAGAACAGAAATGTGTACTGATGCAGTAAATTTAATCAATGCTAGCTTCACATCTAATTAATTATTCAGACTATCAAAGTTATTCTGTTGTTATTATTCTCACATTAATGCCTAAGGCATATGAAAAAAAATCCTAATGGTACATCAAAACCGTGCCTTTCTTGACATAGATATATACCTAAATATATATATGTATATTTTATATTCCAATTGAATCACCACCAATTTTTCAAATGATCAAAAACACTTAAAGGATTTACATCTGCCACCCCGATCTGAAGACATAAGGGCTTCTTTGGGTAAAACAGGGAGTCAGAAGCCTATATCTTTTGGGCCAGAGTACATATGGTATTATGTCATTAACATTTCCTACTGCACTGTGGACCTGTGAACTCTCTACCACATGACTGACCTGGTACCCACAGATCTCTTTCTTCCTCACGCCAACTCTCATTGAGGGTCAAGGACTCAGTGGCAATCATGAAAGAGCTAAGAACTACAACAAAACCATCTTCAGGTAAGTATAGTCTCTCCACCTTGACCTTGGTCCTACAAGCTTCTAACCCACCTGGAGAAAACATTCCTCCCTCACTACACTCCATGAACTCAACCCTTTACAGGTACAGTAGGTGTTGCGAGAGAAAATGTGATCCCATGAAAGACTCAAATATGGAAGTTTGCATTCAAAACAATTAATGGCAATAAAACTGCAACTGTGCAGAAAGCTTTGAAGGCAAGGTTGTCCTTTGACTCTGCTTTCTGCTGCTAAGACTTATGAACCTTGTAACTGAAAATCTTCTAAAATGTATTAGTGCACTTTTCTACTTGAGGAAGTAGAATCATTGCATCCTCTTTGAAGACTCAACATCTTGTAGTACCAACATTAGAGCAGATAAACTTTCATTTGTATACTTCAGCTAAAGGAGTTTTAGGAAACCATGTAGTTTACCAAAACATTCATTCACTTGTTCATTTTCTTAGCACTTTGCAACTCCGGTCAAGTGTAGGGTACCCTGCCAGGCCCTGGGGCACGCTGATAAATGACACTAAAATTACTTAAAGTCAGATTTGCATGATAAATGGTCCCTTGCTCTACTCTAGTTTAAGTCTCTTGACAACCCAGTCTTGGGCTGTCAGCATCACATCCACGTGATTATGCAGAATGACTGAAATGTAAGCATGGATGAGGAACAAATAGCTCATCTTTGAAGAATGCAAACAGCATCTCAGCCTCGGAGGCAAGGGAACTGGACTTAGATGAGAAAAAGTGTGGAACTCAACAACATCGCTCAGCAACTCTTCAGCTTCAGGTTCTTGATTAGCAGTTTCCTAAATGTATAAGGGTCTTATAAAGAAATATAAAAAAATCACTGTCCATTATATTTAAAAATAATTTAAATTTTTATTTTTAAAAACTGGGAGGATAATCAACAGATTACTGATTGGCTAAGAGATCTGCTCAGTGGCAAGGGACCCTTAACTGGAATTGAGATCCATGGCAAAATCTTATGAAGACTAAGAACCCAGGCTCCAAGGGGAAATTAACACTAACAGAGCTCTACAGAGAGACTACATTAGAATCTTGCCAAATTAACAATGTTGTCTCATTTAACCTATGTGATCTCACTCTCCTATTGAGATTCTGTTTGTATTTTTCAGAAGGCAGTGAGAGAGCCGGGGACAATTCAATTCCACCAACAAGACATGGGATGATGGCTGACATCCTGGCAGGAGATGAACCACCTCTGGCCTATCACATAAGGCCCAAATGAAACTTATGAGAAAGTAATGAGATAAACAGGAGACCAATCACCACAGCAAGTCAGATAACACATGAAAGGTCAATGGAGATAGACACCAATGATACCCAAAACAACCCAAAGTAGACATCCAGAGACACTTAAGTTCTCAACAATAAAGCAGACTTAAAACTCACCCACAATGACTCAGGGAACTGAGTGGAAGAGGGGGTGGAAAGAATGTAAGAGCCCATGGTGGGGGAGAATATCCAAAGACATTGCCCCCCCCCAGCAACAACACACAATGGAGAAAAAAAATTGGCTACCTCTGGTATAGTTCATAACCCTCTACCCTATGGACAGATCCAGTATGCATGCACACCCAGGAGGGACCCCAGTGGGTAGGGTACAGAGAGGAAAGAAATGGGGGCACCATCACAAGATTTGCTCATACAATGTATATAATTATTTATAACAAAAATATTAATTAAAATAGTTAAAAGGATATGTCTTATGACATGTGTAGTTTACAATTGAAAAGCACATGCATGTCCAAGGAAAATATGTAAATGTCAGTACTCACAGAAGTAGATAATTTTATAAGGTCCAAGGACCCCTGAAGGCCCCATGAGGCTGTGAAGACCTGCTGATATCTAAGAACCTTTGTGTTTGTACAGTTGAGGAAATTCTTTTGTCCTATGAGGTGAACCCAGAGATATTGCCCCCTCTCAACAACACACACACAAAGAAAAAAATGGCTAATTCTTATACAATTAATAACCCATAAACCCCATAAATTGGTCTAGCAATCCCACTGAGGAGGATGCCCAGTGGTGTCGGGTACTTCTCCAGGTTACCGCACGGGTCCCTGGCCCCCTGCTAAATGAGCCTGTCTCTCTGGCCAGCAGGAGACTTGGCTCAATCGAGGAAAGGTGAGCGTGGCGGCTGGACAATCACACGCAGCCGGAAGAAGTGTCCAAGCAGATCTCAAAACTTTATTTTAGCATCCAACCTTATGTACAATCTAGGGATGGGTTGCATTGCCTTATCTCTTACACAAAGGGGGCTCAGTAAATAGGAACACAGCTATGGAAACTCAGCCAGCAGGAGTAAAACTTATTAGCACTTGTAAACAGGATTTAGGGCTGTCAGCCATCTCCCCTGTCTCCTGGGGGCACAGGTGTGCTAGGAACAAAGGCATGAGCTACCTACCATGCTTGGGCTCTCATCCGAAAGCATATTAAAACTTAGCTCTCAGATATACAGCCAGGCTGGGTCCAACACCCAGTAGGTTGGAGACAGGGAGGAGGGAAATGGGGGTACCATCACAAGTCTTGCTCATACAATGGATCTTTTTTTTTTTTTTTTGGTTTTTCGAGGTAGGGTCTCGCTCCAGCCCAGGCTGACCTGGAATTCACTATGTAGTCTCAGGGTGGCCTTGAACTCATGGTGATCCTCCTACCTCTGCCTCCCAAGTGCTGGGATTAAAGGTGTGTGCCACCACGCCTGGCAGAGCTATTTATAATAAATAAGTTTTAAAAAGAAAATGTTTAGCAATTATCTGGACAATGTCATCAAAATTGTGGCATAAAAAAATAAATGTCTTGGATTCCTAAATAGAATTTCTGCTAAATTTCAAACTTGGCTAAGTGCTCTGAGATTCTCAACAGAAGTTTTGCTTTTTCTTCTCCCTCATCAAAAAACATTTGTTAATGGCCTAAAATATATTTGGATATTGGGTGGGGCAGGGGCACTGACACCTACATCAGAGTTCAAGGTTGGTGTAAAGTCTCCTAAAATTCACAGGACTGCCTCTATATCGAAGAATTCTCTGACCAAAATGTCAATACTGACATTGTCACGAAATCCTTGTCTACACCAACCACATTCCTGAAATAATTTTCTATAAGGAAACTTTGGTCACGTTCAGAGCACATTACACAGTGGCAAGAAAAAGTGTAGAGATGCATCAATTTTTACAGAAATAAATAATGCATTTTGTCTTAGAAGAAAAGGAGCTGAAACAGGATTATCACTAATGCACTTCAGTTTTATATTTCATACATGTTTATTGTTTTTCAAGGTAAAAACATGTGTCACTAAAATGAGAAAATAAAAGCACTAAATAATGCTGTGTGAGAGCCCTTATTTTTGTTCTGCTTTTGGTCTAAAATAGATCACACATATCATTTCACGAAGTCTCCTCTATGGAAAGAAAGTAATCTGGCCAGTCCATCGACCGCAGCAGTTGCTATAGCAAATATCTGCGCCTTATGAATACCACTGAATAACTGAAGCAGTCAAACAGCGAACCAGACTTGATCAAATGCATGCTATGTGACCTTTCAAATTATTCTGTTGCCTCTGGACTGTGTTTTGGGTTGTCATGGACAAATACCTACTCCGCCTGCTCTTGTGGTACAGACATTCTGTATCAGGCCAGCATGTGACTGTCAGAGGGATCCCCGTCAGAGCAGTGCACTGGACATCTAGCTGCCCTTGATATGGGGGAGTCCACAGTGGCCACCCCGAAGCACAGCTGTGCAGTTTATCCATGCTGGGTCCATTTTCTTCCCAAATCTGCTCACCTACTGACCATCTCAGACTAGGTTTTCTTCCTCCAAACTTGAATGCTCACAGTATCTTTTTCTCCAAGATTTTAAAAGAATTTTATGGAGAACTTTGGTATATGGACGTTCTGAAAATTGCTCATCTCTCTTCCCCTCCCCCATTCCATTGAGGACCACCTCAGTGGAGTTATGGGTAAATACTGTGGGTCATGAATGCACTAGTCAGTTCTTGTGGGGAGGGAGGGAGGGAGGGGCGGCCGTGCCTCAGTATACCTTTCCACCTTGTGCTCACATATCATAATCTAAGGTGACTAGGTTTTGTGCTTAAAAGCGTCTTAAACTTTACTCTTTCCCCAGGTTCCTGACATGGGTGCTGTGGCAAACTACTGATTTACATAGAGTCAAGCCTCACATGACTTCAATGTTCTGAACCCAATCTATAGCATAAACAAACTACCTTGAATGAAGATTGATGGTTAATGTAATGTGAGAAAATGTCAAGAAGCATTTCTATATTAAAATAAATGAGGGGCCTGGAGAGATGGTTCAGCAGTTAAGACACTTTCCTCCAGAGCCCAAGGACCCAGGTTCAGTTCCCCAGTACCCATGTAAAGCCAGATGCACAAAGATGGCACATGCGTCTGGAGTTCATTTGCAATGGCAGGAGGCCCTGGTGCGCCCATTCTCTCTGTCTGTCTCTCTCCCTTCCTCTCTCTGCTTGTAAATAAATAAAAGTATGTTTTAAAAAATAAGTGAGGGGCTGAAGAGATGGCTTAGCAGTTAAGGTGCTTGCCTGCAACACAGAAGGACCTGAGTTTGATTCCCCAGTGCCCATGTAAAGCCAGATACACAAGAGGGCGCATGTGTCTGGAATTCACTTGCAGTGGCTGGAGGCCCTGGAGTTCTCTCTCTCTCTCTCTCTCTCTCTCTCTCTCTCTCTCTCATAAATAAATAAAATATTTTTAAAAAAATTAAAAAAAAATAAGTGAGGGGATGTCTCATATACTAGGAAAAATACAGTGTAATTTTTTAAAATCATAGTATTTAAGCTATTTCCAAACAGGGAGAATAAAACTGGTCCAATTTCATAAAGTTATACAAATCTCACTTTCAAAAACTAAAAACAAACAAACAAAACAAAAAAACCAATGTGATTTTAACCAACACAGAAATATAACATGTATCAGTCTTTACCTGGGTAAGACAAGGAAGCAAAGAGAAGACTTCAAAAGCCCACTGTCCCATTGCCCTGCTCCAAGAAGGGTCTTGGTGGAAACTTGCATAACCACAGTACCATCTTGCCTGTCTTCTGAGATAGATCCTTTAGTCCCATTGCAGAGAGAGGGAAACTGCACCTTGTAGATTAACTTGTCTCAAATCACATGCAAATGAGAACGAAGCAGCAAGGTTTTTAAATGCTCTGCTGACTCCAACTGTCAAGATGCACTTGATATACTTGATTAGATGGAAGGAAACTGGCATGTAATAGATAATTTCTATGATCTGTGCTCTTGGGGCCTGAGAACCACCAGGAAGTTCTCATGTTAAACAGGACTAGGGCACTATCATCCAGAGAGACTGGGTTCACATGCCAAGTTCATTCTGGGTCTGTATTCTAATCATAAGATTACTAAAATTTCTGTGTCATGTAATGTATTTTCATTCACCTAAAATGGGTGATAGTGAGCCAAGAGACTGAAGAATACTGTTTGGAATAGAAACAAGAGGAAACTCATGGTCCATGAGTACCACATTCTAGTTACAAATACATTGTAAAGTGCTGTTCTGCTCCAATGCCTCAGAAGAGATTTCAGAATGCACCATCCTCGAAGACTATGTGGAACATGTATGAGAATGTCATTTTCATTCCTGATCTGAATACAAATTATTCAACTGGGGCTATTATTTAAATTATCTAAATTGAATAACTCGATGAAACTGTTGTAATCCCTAATTCTTGAAGACACTAATATAATAAGGAAAGCAGCATTCACTTTATGGTAGTACTCTTAGGGTGAGTGTGGTTACTTAGTAGGGGGTCCAGCTTAAATGCCCATTTGGGAATTCCCTCCCTAAACTGTATTTCTTTGAAAATGAGGAACTAAAATGCCCAGCAGTGCAGCTTTTCCAGATCAAACTTGAACATTAAAATTGTACAAGGATGACAGGAAAGACTTTGAACTCTGTTTTGTAATGTAGAACAAAACTTACCTGCTCGCTGACAGTACTTCAAACTAAATAAAACTTCAAGTTAAACTCAAATTCAAAACAATCTTTAAAAGGATCTTTTGTGAAGCAGGATTCTTGACTTCTCATTTTCAATTCAGGTTTCAATTTTATGGGTAGATTGGTATGCCCCAAGAAATATTGTTGACAAACATTGAGCATAAATAATTTAAATGCCGTCCATGGGAAAAAATACTCATGAAACATTTTTGGAATAAAAACTGGGGAGGAACTTTCTGTAAAATTAAACAGTAGGATGTATATTTAAATATCTAGAGACAGGAATGCATGAGGTAAATTGTTTGGGAAAAGGAGCGAGTGGCAAGATGGCAAAGGAGGGAAGAAGAGAGGGCGATGGAGAGATGACCTGTGAGCAAAATGCATGATACATATGTATGAAAAAGCCATAATGAGACCTGTTCTTCTGTATAATTCATATACACTAATAATAAAAATGGGAGTTGTGACATATTCTGGGATATGAGGTCTCATAATATTAAAATTAAATATAGGAGTAAATAGTTGCTTGTGTTACAAAATATAAATATCTGCATGATATATAAATACCAGAGTGCATACGAGCTAATGAAAGAAACCTAAGTAGACTTATTAAGTGAAATAGCTTGCCAAGGAAGTTGAACCTTTACCATATGTTGGAAATTATTATTTCTATAGTTTACTTGTCTTTTATCATTTGTTTTGCATTTTTTATTTCCTTTTTTTCTAAAGAAAAGACAAAGTCCTTTGTTAGAAATGGTATAGGAATAAAGGGTTGTATTTGAGGTCCTGCTTTGTTGATTCATAGCCAGATGATTGTTTGGGGTAGACTGAGGATTTCAGGCATCTGGGGAGAGCACTCAACAGCTGCTGAGATTCACCGAGATATGAGTGTTGTGTAAACAAGCCGAGAAAACACGATGCACTCTGCCTTCAAAAGCACAATTCTCTCATCTCTGAGTTTAGTGTTGTTTTTGTTTGGGTTATGACAGAGAGAGAGAGAGAGAGAGAGAGAGAGAGAGAGAGCTAACGAAGCAGGTGGCTTTGCCTGCAGAGCTCTATGACAGTGTGGAGTGGACGATGGCCCAGCATTAACAGCCTTCCCTCATAGGAGAGCCTCATAGGAACATAAAATCTTAGTCCTTAGTACTTAGTTGGCATCTTCTTTTGAACTAACACCCATTACGTGAAGCATGTGGCACGAGCTTTAAATGCATGTGGTCAGTGGGTCCTAACTCGGTCCATACCTTAGTTAGCTGGAGAGAAGTTTTAAAAGAAGAGTATCAGACGCTATTTCAGATAAGTGATTTAGTCAGAAACAGGGTCTGAGTAAAGGATTTTTTTTTACGTTTTCTTGATAAATCAAATGTGAGCCTAAAGTTAAAAAATGCACTATCACAGAGATGTCTGTTATCACTCTGTTACACAGGAACTTGCTCACTTCTCACAAACATGGATTTAGAGTCAAGCCTTTTTGACTTGACTTTCTCTTGAGGGCCTTCACACCATAGGCTGGTCGTTAACAGCGGTTGCCCAGGGGAAGGGGCCCAAGAACCTGACAGACAGGAAAAGCTGGTGTGGTGTGAACACACACAGCCAGGTCAGACTGGCGCTGAATCCATTGAGAGCACTCACTAAGGACTAAAGTCTTGGTGAATGCCAGAGGCGGATGCTATGCTGCCACACTCTGGGGTAAGCAAAGCGGAGATGTGACTGTCACAAAGGTTTACAAAATCACCCTGGTTACAGCGCTCTTGACTAGGTGATCTGGTGCTGGCTCCCGGGCTATCCTGTCACTACTGACACACCATTTGGCATGATATTCTGGAATCTGGCTGTCCCAGTATAGGAGGAGCCGTCAGAGGCTCGTCTGTGGAATGTTCCCACAGAGTCAGGGAGGATATGAGTCATGCCTGCCTGCATCATTAAAGTAAGGCACGTGTCTTTTTTTAAGCATTTTTTAGCATTTATCATAAAGGAATCTCTCCATCACCATCTGCTCATTTTTGGTCCAGGAAATAATACAAGACCATTTTTGTTATATGGATTTCCAGTGAACAACTTTTAAATATATATATTTATATTTTTATATATAAATATTATATATATATTTGAGATGTGCATAAATAAGCCAAAAGAAATGGGCACTTTCTTTTACAAACTATATTTGGAATCGTGTTAAGTCATTCTGTCAGTTGGCCCAATTCCTAGTATAATCCTAAAGTGTTGATGTTGATTTTGAAAGTCCCATCTAACTGACAGATTTGTTATGCAGAACAGAACATAGCAAAGTCCCCAGGACAATGATAATACTGATGAGTAACAGTAGTGTTACAAGGGACAGAGTGTCATCACCAAATCCACATGCTAATTTCATAATCCATTCTTGTACATAAGAACTATTTCTGTGATATAGAGAATTGTGTTCACATTTAAAAAATAATCTGTCTTTAAAATTAATGACCAAATTGCCCAGATTTAAAGGTCTGCCTTCTGGGGAAAATAGCTATAATTCTGTAGAAAAAGAGCAGAGCTGTCTTTAAATGGTAAAGGGCAAGTGTTCTGCCGTTAATCCCTCGAACCAAGGATGATTATGAAAAGAAAAACAGTGATAAGAAAAATCATAACAAGTCAATTTACTTTGAAATAAATGATTTGTCCGGTAACCTCTGACTTCATTCAGTGTCACATTAATAAAAGGTTATATAGGTTTAAAATACTAAACTAAGAAAATAATTGAATATTCTATACATATACATCTGTGTGTATATGTATTTCCATATATGTATATATACAGAATATTCAAATGCTTTCATATATTTATATGCAACATGTGAGGGAAAGCTCTGTCTGAATTCGCACGTTTGAGAAAACTTGCTTCTTTCATCTAAGTGGAAGGCCTCTTCTCCCTTGGCTCATGCATCTTTGTTTTCCCTCGGCCTAGAGGAGTGAACAGCACTTGCAAGGCGGCTGGGAAGATCTTGGAGAAGCATCAGCATCTGCTGAATAAGCCAGAGGGACTCTGCCCTCTGGTGGACCGTTCAAGGTGAGTTTTGTGAAAGTTGCAGGAGCCTCACTTCCCACACCCTTTTCCCTCACAATCTCTTCTGAAAATTCCAGCTGAGAGCTTTTGCCTCCTCCACGTGTATGTTAATTTGTATCAGTTTCCTTTTAATATAACGTAAAAATTCTTAGCTATGGAGTCTAAGCGACTTAATCACAACGAAGATAGAAACTATCCACATCAGTTGTTGGCTACCTTGACCAAAAGAAGAAAAGGAAGCGCTGAGAAAAGTATAAAATGTGGCCGAGGAATTTGGATTCTAGGAAGACAGCTGTACATCTCTAGAGGAGGGGGAAGTGGTTTTAAGTGGGAGCTACAGGAAACTCAATAGTCGGCAATTTCTCATTGATCATTGGAGCACCACAAAGCCTGCGAATGTCAGGTAGTTTAGTTTGGCCACAATCTTCTCTTTCCGGCTTCCATGGTCTTCCTTGGTCCAGCCTCTTCCCTGCAGCCTGGGTTTTCCATGAGAGAGGAATCCTGTAAAGGAATCCAGGGGCAACAAAGTCTTAAAAGGAGGTAGCATTTCTGAATGCCGCCCCAAAGCCAGGCCTCCTGTTCAGTAAGTTCCATGTGTAGACTTCTAACCTTTCCAAGAGTCCGGGAATTGTGATATTCTGGAAGGAGAAACACAGAGCTCTGCTATACTCCATGTGTCACTGAAACCTAGCACATTCTGGCTCCAAAACTGTATCTGTCTGCTTCACTGGTCTCCAGGTCAGTGAGCCCACTCATCTCAGGCCTCTCCCAAGTGTGCTTCTAACCCAGGATCTCCTTCCTTCACTTTGTATTTCACACATCACACAATATCTTGCAGTTTTACTACCTTGCCTAGAGACAAAGTGTTTCTGGAAAACTTTTGAGATAGTGAATAGAATATGAGAACATAATCTACTTAATTCTATTTAAATTCTTCCTATAAATATCACCCTCCTCCCCCCTCAAAAAAAAAAACCATCTTCTGTCTCGGGATCCTTTACCATGGATCACTCTCTCTTGAAGGCTCCAACTTCAAAACAGAGACCCAGACCTAGGCAACCAATCTTTCAATAATAATAGAACTCCAACTGAATGCTCTTTTAGAACACAAAAAGGACTTTTATTTCATTATTTTACTAAATTTCATTTCCAATTACATTTGCTGAAAGGTGGGATACCAAAGGCAATGTTCAGACACAGCAACTCCATGACTTCCACGGAATCTGAGATTGTACTGTGAGTTATCATCCTCTCAATGTTTCCCGGTCAAAGAAGACAAAACTAAGATAATAGAGAGGAGAAGTGAAGAACATTGTTCCATTGGAAGTCAGTTGGACTCATTAAACATTCATTCATGGGTGCACTGTCCATTAACAAAAAGGAAACTCTAGAATTCCTAAAAACACAAGACAATATTGGTATTTTTAAAGGAGTTTACATTCATATATTGGTGTGAAAAGTTGTGCAATTAAACAAAATGGAAAATGTTATTTGTTACCACAGCAAATGAAAATATATTATCATTTTAAGTTCTGCAAAAAAATCCATGTTTCTAGTTTATGAAACACATTATGTTATAGGCAGCAATAACTGAGAAAGAGTCGAAAAGACTTATCTGCATACCCCCAGATGGACAATACACCTTGCATATTTGTGTACAATTCTGGATGGTGATTCTAGACCTCTCATAACTACATGGGTTTACAAGCTTCTATTTGATACAGTGCGCCTCAAATTCAGTCAGTTCAGTTAAATAGTCAAGCAATGGTTAAAGTGGGTAATTTACAAAATGGCAAACAACCCATTTGACTAAATTGACTGTATTTTGTTGATATTAGGACAGTTATTTTAGGTGCCCTATGAAAAATCATTTGTAAGTGGTTATTTGTTTTAATTAATCCCCCCCAAAAATAAGGCTCTTAGAGTTGACTTAATTGCCTTTTAGGCCCCAAGAAATCACAGTTACATGAACAGAAGACTGACACGTTAATAACATAAAAACAAATATCACTCTCTATGCACATCCCTCCATAGGAGAAATGTCACAAACAGCAGACAAAGAAGCTAGGGATCCAGCAGTATAGGCTTCTCTAATGCCTAAAATTTGATCTTACTCCAAGTGACAGGTATCATGTGGATCAAAATTCCCTTTTTTTTTGCCTACAGTACATGTGAACTTTTGAATAGTATATTTCCAAGAGCCAAGAGCCCAGCGTGAAGGTTTGCACAGTAGGCAAGCAGTGTACTTTAGTTTACTACACCTATCATCTGAAGGTCTGGACTGGGCAACTTCACACAGGGAGTGGATCCATTTTATAAAGACAAAAGGTCTCAACTGCAAAAAGTCCCCTGAAGCTAGGAGTGCGATTCTTCTTTGGCATATTAAATACTCCCCATGCACGTTGTACTCTGTGCAGATGACCCTGCAGGACTACTTCCTTTCCATTAAGATATGTTTTCATCTTTTACTGTGTAATTTTACTGCGTGTTGGGTAACCCTCAAAGTGAATTTGAAAAAAGTATTATTGAAACTTGGAAAGAGTCACATTTAAACTATTTCAGGTATTGTATTCAGTGAGGTGTCAGGTCAGTAACAAATTTCCAAAGCTAGAATATGTGCTAGTTTCAGGTGTGTTTAGTAAGCCTGAGGTGTGGGTTTATGAGCTGTAAATAAAATAAGCTCAATTTCAGCCTCTCTAAGCTTTTCCAAATCTCTTACACTTTTTTTCCTAGCAGTTCCTACCCAAACATCAATAGCAAGGGGGATAAAAAAGCAAGTTTTCATTTCTTTCTTTGACAGAGTTTTTAGGGCACTTGCTGCATTTTGAAGATTTCTGGATGAGGAAATTAGTTCTCTTCATAATTTTATATGTTCACATACAAAGGAGTCACAGATGGGAAGGAGAGTGCAAATGACTATCAAAATTGTCTCATGCATTTTAAGATTTTTTTTACAAGTCAAAATATACATCCTCCTATTGCCCCCTTTATTCCTTCATTGTGTAAGAACCATGTCTCTATTTCATCATTTTCCTTTAAATATCACTGGGTTGGATAAGGAAAGAAAGATCGTTTCTTGTTAAGGAACAGCATACATCTAATCTTGACCAGTCCGGTCCAATGGATCGCATTAAGACAGCAGCAGCAGTGTTGGCAGATCACCCAGGTTACCCTTGTTTGTGGGGACTGAAGGAGTAAAATGATATATTGCGATGATTGGGAGGAAAACAAAGCAGCCTGCAGACTTTGGCACGAGTACACATCATGTTTTGTTTGAGTTGCTAGAGTTGTAGTTTGACAATCACTAAACATGAATTAAAAAATTAGAAATCTGCAGAAAACAATCTTAGGTGTTGATTCTCAGTGTAACACTCCCCTTCTCCCATTCCCACCCACCCCATATATGTTCAATTGTAATAAAAATAGAGATCTTAGCACGAGAATTCCGCCGTTAACTCTTCAATGTGTCTCTGTGCCATCCACGTCACGCTTAGAGATTGAAGCACCAAGTCCATAAGTTTCTCCAACCAAATTTAAACAAAGAACTGAAGACCGAAGGATGCCAAAGGAACTGTTCTTAAATTAAGCTGTAACATAAAGTTCTCCCCAAATCACAGGGTACTAAGAAGTTAGTTCAAGTACTGCCAGGCTGTAAGTAGAACTATCTCTGACAGGCTTCAAACAACAACTATAAGTGCAACTGGATCAGAGGGTATCATCCATGACACCAAATCTGGGCAGGATCCCCCCATCCAGCCTCAGCGTTTAAAGTCACACCCCCTGTGTGATTGGCTGCTTCAGGATATGTGCTGAGCCCAGGGTTTGAGGGGATGAAGCCAACCTTCTCTCAGCTTTACATTAGTTTGAACAGTGACAGTTCTCCTTCCAGAACTCTCTCTCTCTCTCTTTTTTTTTTTTCTCTCTCTCTCTCAGAGCTTCCTGGCTTCTCAGGATCCATTGGCCTTCCCCAGGAGGAGAGAGAGCCTTGCTTCCACCCAGTAACAGGGAAAGAAGATTCCACCTACCTGTGGAAAGACCCAACTTGGTCCCCAGAGGTCACTTAGGAGACCCCACTGCTCTTGACAAGTCAGCCTGCGCACTGAAAGTGAGTCAGTTTATGAAACGCTTGCTTGAAGTCCTCATTGGACATGGTGTAGATGATGGGGTTGATGAGGGAGTTGAGATAACCTAGCCAATTGAAGAAGTCGAAGATGGCCATGTGGAACCAGCAGTTCTTGCAGATGGGCATCACCAGGGAGATGATGAAGAACGGAAGCCAACACACGATAAATGCTCCCAAAATGATCCCCAGGGTCTTGGTGGCTTTGCGCTCCCTAGCGGCCATGAGTTTCTTCTTCTCCAGCAGGGCGTCTGAGACCCGCACTTTCACTTGGTTCATGTACACCGGGGACCCGGACTCGCTGGACACATCGGGAGCCCGCGAGTTAACGGAGGTGACCGAGGAGGTGGACCCGGGGGAATCGGTTATCAGCTGGGCTCGCGTCAAGCGCTTGCCGGTCCTGCTGGGTGTCTGCTTCAAAATCCGAGAGCGCGCTTCCACGTAGATGCGGCCATAGAGGGCGATGAGGAGCAGGGTAGGTAAATAGAAAGCCCCCACCGTGGAGTAGACCGTGTAGAGGACGTGATCGGTGTTCACAAAGCAGCCCATCTCGGCTTTGTCCTGACGCCAGAAAAAGGGGGGCAGCGAGATCGAGATGGAGAAGACCCACACCAGCGTGATCATGACCGCCGCCCTCTTGGGAGTCCTTTTAGCAGAGTACTCCACCGCATCCGTGATGGCCCAGTAGCGGTCCAGAGCGATGACACACAGGTGCATGATGGAGGCCGTGCAACAGGTGATGTCCGACGACAGCCAGAAGTCGCACACCACCTGGCCCAGGGTCCAGCGTCCAGTGACCGTGTACATGGTGCTGATGGGCATCACCAGGATGGACACCAGCAGGTCAGTGACGGCCAGAGAGGCGATCAGGTAGTTAGCCGGGGTGTGCAGCTTCCTCGTGCGATACACCGTGGCGATCACAAAGGCGTTGGAGAGCGTGGTGGCCAAGGTGATGAGAGCCAGCAGCGCGACCAGCAGGACTTTCCAGGGCAGGGCGATGGAGTCCTGGTAAATGTCGCCCTCGGCGGCGCTGGGGTTGAGGGAGGGCGCCGAGGAGAGGTTGGCTGGGGGCGCCCCTGTCGGGGAGCCCGCGGGCGGCGGCGAGGAGCCCGGGGCGCCGGGTTCTTCCATGGCTCTGCTCGCCCCACCTCTGGAGCGCAGCTCTGGAGCCTGAAACGGACCAGGGAGAGAACAGAGGGCGGAAGGATCATGGAGACCGCAGGCTGATCTCCTTCGGCTAGTCAGTTCCAGGGCTCCTCGGGTAACTCCTCCGCCCAGGTACCCAGGTGAAAGCAGAGGTCACCGGCGCGGCAGCCCAGCGTGCGGGCGCGTCCGCCGCACTCGCTGTGCGCCTGGCGCTGCCCGGCCGTCCGCTCGCTCCTCTCCACGCGCGGACCAGCCTTGGGTGGCTAAAGACCTGGCCCATCCAGTGCGGCTCCCCGCTTTGGCTCCCTGCAGGCAAACAGTGGAGAAGAGCGAAGTGTTGCTTGAGGAGGGGGGTCAGGTCAAGTGGGATCTCTTACCCTCGTGGCTCAGGCTGAGCTCCTCTGCTAACCGGGACGCTCGGGAATCTGCAGACTCCGCCCGCAGGAGTTTCCTAGCTGTGCAGACCAAAGCTCTCCAGCCTGCGCCGAGGAGTCCTGGGCTGGCATTCCCGCTCCCGCCCCAGGCTGGGGCACTTTCTGCGGCGGTGGCCGCCAGACCTAGGTGGGGTCAAGGGTGCGCGCCGCGCCTGGCGCAGGAGCTCTGCCCGGGCTCCCAGCTCAGGCACTGGCCGCCCCGGCGAGCTGCCCCGCCGGGACCCGGTCTCCGGAGGGGGGGCTCGGGGGTAGGAGCCGGGGCCCCTCGCGCAGCCCTGCGGCCGCCAATGCCACCTGGGTTCCACTGGCACCGCTGGGAGCCATGCGGCTGGGCGCACGGGTCCCGGAGACCTGAAGTGGCACTCGGGGAAGGAAGGGGCAGGTGTCTGGGAGAGCTGGAGGGATCCGGGGTGCTCCAGCCCGGGAGCTGGGTGGGAGCTGCAGAGAGGATGTGGACTCCTTTTATAGAGTCCTGGTCCAGCCCGGAGGAGCCGTGCAACTCGTGCGGTGCGGTGAGTGCAGACCGCGGCTCTCCATCACCTTCCCTTTCCTCGCTCCCTCCCTCTCTTTCTCCCGCCCCGTTTTCTTCTCCGCCAAAGAAGCTCCCGCCCGGTCCTACCGCCCTCTGTTGCGGCTTTGGGTAGCTTGTCCCCCACTCTGGACCCTGACACCCACAGTCGCCTTTCTGGCGGAGAGAGTGGACGTGGGCTCCTGTTCTGGTCTCTGGGGCTTAGAGCTCCTCGGGTCGACCCACGCCCTCAGTCGCAGTGAAAGTCTCGGCGTCCTAGTCTGGGCTTCCTGCCGCCTACCACCCTCTCCCTGTCCCTTGAGGCCGGTGCTAGGTGGAGCTAGCCCCAGTCACTGACCTCTCATCTCGGGAATCTGATCCAACCCCAGGGCCACACCCAGGTTAGGAGGAGGCGCCAGGATATTGCCTTAGAAGGAAATGGCCAATGTGTGCCTGCTGCACTTCAAGCTGAAGCTTCGAGTCATCATTCACTCCTGGTACGTTAAAAACACAATTTTCATATCTAGGTTTAGAAAATTGTACTTGTCATTCAGTCCCTCCCCTTTTACTTAGTGAGTCAACGGGGGAGGAGGAAGGGGGAAGCTCTCTGCAAAAATGTGAAAGTATCACAAACAGAAGCCTACTGTATGTGAAACTAAACCTTCTTTTCCACCCTCCCTCTCCAGCCTCTTGGAACTCTATGCCCCTGAGTTCCCAATGAACAGGTTTCTGCCCACAGCCCTACTTGAAAAGAGGTCATCAGAATTCCAGAGAACATGGGGCCCTGGAAGCATCTTTACCATAAGCATCAGTGTGCCTCCTTTGCCTCAGCAAAAACATTGGAATCCAGCCATAGGCAGCTGCAAGGACAGTGCCAGGGTTCCAGACCCAGGGCAGAGAGCTGATTCTCTGCCTTTAGTTCTTCCTCCAATCTCCACGGAAACAAATGCAGGGTAGAAAGTTTCTCTCTCTCTCTCTCACACACACACACACACACACACACACACACACACACACTCAGGACAGTGTATTTTCAGTCCTAACGATTATGTGATCCCCACTAGGAATTCTAGATCCCAGATCTAAGTTTGAAGTTTGGCAGGTAGAATGCATTTAATAAAAACCGCACTGGAATTGAATTCATCAGGTTACCTGCTGCACCAACCATTCATTCTCAGACCTGGATATTATCTGGCCCATCATCCATCCACTTTTGAAGGGAGAGTAACTGAGATCTTTGCAAAACCTTCCCCCCAAGGTACCATGGCTCCAAACCAAGTCCTCTATATCCCGAGCTCTCTATGCCTGCTAGGCAAGCAGAGAGAGAAAGAAAAGAAAAAAGAAAGAAAAGAGGAAGGAAGGAAGGAAGGAAGGAAGGAAGAAAGAAAGAAAGAAAGAAAGAAAGAAAGAAAGAAAGAAAGAAAGAAAGAAAGAAAGAAAGAAAGAAAGAAAGAAAGAAAGAAAAGAAAAAGAAAGAGAGGAGAGAATAGAAAAGAAAAGGGAATGTTTAATCTGGGGGGGGGGGTTCTGAGCACTGAGTATAGAAGCCCGACCCAGTAGCAGAGCAGTTTACCCTCTAGGGAAAAGTGGAAGTGGTGAGAAGTAAATGAAAGGACTGTTATAAAGTGGGGAAGATCATGAAGAAACTGAAATGCATGAGTGCAGGCTTACAACTAGGAAGTTCTTTGAAGGCTTGTTCCAGGACAGCATCTTCCTTACAAACTCTGCCCCTGTCCCTAGTGGCCTGAACACCTCCACCTTCTTAGGCTTCTTTTTCACTAGTTTGAAGGCGTCCTCGCCACCCTCCAACCCCATCCACCTAGCAGGTCCCTATCTCGACTTCATTATGTCACCCACCGCAGCGCTGTTAGAAGCCACCGGAGAGGAAGGACAGCAGGCGAGTTTAAACCACTAGGTGGGGGCGTTGACCAGGATGGAGCGAGGGTGTGTGTGTCTGGGAGGATTTTCCTCCTATTGTAGTTTCTACAGAAAGCCAGAAATGATTTCAGAGAAGTGTGGTTGAAGGGACAAGAGAGGCAGAAGGCAGAAACATTTACAGCTGCGGGCGGCATTCTTTTTATTTCAGTGATCAGGAGGAGGAGGGAAAGGAAGGAGAAAAGCCCCTTGGGGGGGCATTGGGGAAGCAGGGATCTGTAGCCCACCCACACTGCCCTTTCTTCGGTGTCCTAGACCTTGCAGACTCTGATTTTATCCTCTAGGGTTACCTGAACATTTAGATGCCCAAGAAGGGATTTGGGGGTGTTTGCGGAGAGCCCCCTTTCATGAACCCGGTGTCTGCATTCCACTCATTCATTTCTGTATAGCAGGTGTTACTCAAGTTCACAGGTGTGCAAAGACCCTTAAAGGCGCCGCAAATGGCTGGCCACTGTCTCAGCCAGTGACAGGCGTCTGCACAGTCCCTAAGCTGTTCACTGGAACCGCCTACAATCAGCAGTGGATGTGATTGCTAGAGAGCGTGGAAAAGTTTGCTGCATAGAAAATAAAAATGTCCTGTTTCACCAAGGAACCTGATCAGGCAGTGAGTAGCTGGGTGGAGCTGGTATTGCAGGTGGACTTCAAGGTGACTGTGAGCATCTTGTTCCTACCAGGTCAGGGATGAGACAGTGATGAGAAGCCCCTCCTCATGCAACTCTGAACTGCACTTTAACTGTATCCTGGGGGGGGGCGGGGAGCTGGGGGGACTAAATATATCAGTTGAAAAATATCCAAGGAGTCCTTGCCACAAATGTGGGGATTGAGCTGGAGAGATGGCTCAGTGCTTAGGGCCTTTTCCTGAAAAGCCTAAGGACCCAGGTTCTATTTCCCAGGACCCAGGTAAAGCCACATGCACAAAGTGGTGCATGCACCTGGAGTTCCTTTGCAGTGTTACGAGGCCCTGGTGCACCCATTCTCTCTCTCTCTCTCTCTCTCTCTCTCTCTCTCTCTCTCTCTCTCTCTCTCTCTCTCTCCTCCTTTCTCTCTCTCTTTCTCTCTCTCTCCAAATAAATAAAAAAAAATTTAAATGTGGGGCCTGAAGGGTCCTTATTTCAAGGCTGGCTCCTTCCTCCATCCAAAACCACTGTCTAGTGCTTTTGTTGTTGCTGTTGTGATTTTAAATTCCCATCTTAAAACTGGTAGCAGGACACCACTTGCCCATAAACAGACTCTTCTCAAAGAAGTATGTCTCAATGTTGATTGGTATCATTGACCATAAAAGATCTTCAAAGTACCTAGGTTCTGACTATCCATGAGCCTGCCTTGATGGAACTATGAAAATCTTTAAATAAGTAAACCCATACATAATGTGTGTGTGTGTGTGTATGTGTGTGTGTGTGTGTGTGTGTGTGTGTGCAATTCTTATTGACAAGTTCTGGGTGTTGCAGGATCCTTCTCCATATTCATTGGCCTCCACATTAGGCCTTTGAGCACAATACTTGCATGCCATTAATAAATAATAATTTTTAAACTTTACTAAATAATAAGGTAGATGCTTTACTAGGCTGGTGCAAATTAATCACCAGGAATAAGGTGCCTTTGTGTGTGTCTAGGTATGTCACACAAGCCACATTTGTAGTGGGCAGGAATACAAAGTTAGAGCATACATACATATATATATATATATATATATATATATATATATATATATATATATATATATACACACACACACATATGGAAAGGCAGAGGTGGTGAGCAGTAAATGAAAGGACTGTGGAGATCATGAAGAAACTGAAGTGCCTGAGTGCAGCCCTACCACTAACCTAGGAAGCTCTCTGAAGATGTGTTCCATGGCGTCTTCCTTGCAAACTCTGCCCCCCTGTCTCTTTCTTTCTCTGTCTTTATTTTTCTCTCTTTCTGCATGCCTAGCAGGCTATATATATTGGATGTTCTAATCTCTATCTTGGCAGTACTAGCCACTTTGCTACTTTAAACAGGTACCCACAAATACATTTCTGCTGGTTCATAGCTTGCCAGCTTCAAGCTAGTTAACTCCCAAACAAAGTATGAATCATATATGCATGGCTGAAGACCAAGGTCTTAGAGGGAAATTTCTAACATAAAGCCACCTTAATTAAGTCACATAAGTAAAAGCTGCATGGGTGATTAGCTCCATGAGACAGTGGATTTTTCTTCTTGGGCAGGGTGGGATTTGCCAGTAATGCAAATTCTTTGGGTGGAAAACAATGCCAGTGAGTCACCAAACCTAACTTGCAGTTTGGGGTTGGCAGCACCATGAGAAGCTCTGTTCAGGATGAATTCTCCTGAAAGCACACAGTGTAATGGTGAAGTCTTCCACCAGCATGAGGAAAACAGCAAAAGAAACGCTTGTTTCTATATCAAAAGTAAAGGATTTGGGTCTGTATTTTCAAACCAGAAAGAAAGAGTCTTATCACTCGGTGGAGTTACTTTTGGTCTTGCATAGCAAATAAGCTAGACTCTGCTTTTATTGCTCCACACCTGTAATTCCAGAATAATAATCATGATCCTTTACTGAGCTCTGTGCACTGAGCCATATGCTGTGTGCTACACACACCCCTCGTTTCCCTGTTATAATACTTAGTTCTCATTACGTCCTTGCTTTCTGGATGAGGAAATTGAGGCCTACAGGATTTCAGGAACTTTGCTAATATAAGATAGCGAGTAAGTGATAGAAGCAGTCCACAGCAAAGCCAAATTTTCCCCAATGTTCTGTACTATGCAGTCATGCAACTCAGTCTTAGTATCCCTTGTATTCCAACTGCTTCCAGTTTACTCTCTGGGAAATGACATCGACTGGCTGTGGCTCGTTACATTTACTCCAGAAAAATTTTTTAGATGTCTTCAACTTCTTGAAGGGGAAAAAGAAGAAAAAGATTATGATAGTTCACGCCTTTAATCCCAGCACTTAGGAGGCAAAGGGAAGAGGATCTCTATGAGTTCAAGGCCAGCCTGAGTCTACGTAGTGAATTCCAGGTCAGCCTGGGCTAAAACAAGCCCCTGCCTCAAAAAATAATCTAAATAAATAGATAATATTGATATGTAATACTCAGACAGAAAACTACTCTGCATGATTAAGTGTGGTCTATAGACAGCATGGATTAGCTCATACGACATATTCTGATGTCCAAGAACCAAATAGGCAAGACACTAAAATCTCACCTAAGAATATTGTTGCAGAATTACTTCCAAAGCGTGTTTTTTTTTTCTATCTCATCATATGGGCGTTTTTTTTCTTTTCCAAAGTCCTTCATCTCTGTGTCTTCATTTTTTATATGTTAACCAGCCCCTGCCACATACACAAACACATACACTGAAATAATTAATTAAATCTTCTTTTTTAAGTTGTGGGGATAAGGAGATAATTGGTGTTGAATACTGTGGCATTCCTTGTTCACCATGATTACCATGTCACTTGGAATTTCAGAATAATAACCTAAAAGTTTGAGTTTCATGAAAGCGTTTGTGTATTGATTTAATCTGACTCTTTTTCTCAAGGATCAACCAATTTGCCAAAGCAAAATGTCTACTGCTTGGCATAAAATTAGTCCAGTAAAGTTATTCAAAGGACACTCAGTGAACAAGAAATCAACAATTTAGCATGTTGATCTATTAAGCATAATGCAAAACATAGGAATGCATACAAAACTAAATCAAAGTTCCAGCAGACTAAAACTGTTTTACTTTATGCATGAGAGTTCCTCTGTGTCTCAATCAGTCCTTGCTTCTTGCTTTATACATGTTTGCAATACATTTGGCTATGTGGTTTCTAAAGTCTCTGAAGACTTAGAAACATCACATTAGAAATTGATAAGAAACTTTCAGATAAGCATCTTGTATGTAGAAGAAACCCTATCTGTCATCATTGTTGAGAAACAGGTAGAAGCCTAAAAGAAGCACATACACCAATATACTTGCAAGTGACAGAAAGTGAATTTAATCATATGTATAAATAAAAGAGGGGTTCTATTTCAAGGAGAATGAGTTCCCCTCAAACCCAAACAGGAGTTGAACTACCTACCATACTTTCCACCCGAACCTCAGGAAAAGTAAGCTCTTAAAAGCATCAGAACTCACCTTTTACTACTGGCTGCTCTTATATATGGGGTCTGCTGTCATTGTTGTTTTGTTTGTTTTATTTTCAATTTGGTAGAAATTTTTATTTCACTATAATCAGGCTTTCTCCATGTTTTTGAGAACACAGCCATTAAGATCTTTAAAATTTACATCTTACTCTTTTGGTAATATTTCAGAAAGTAATGTGAATCAGTTCCAAGTTTAGAAATTATGAGGAAAGAATTTTTCTTCTGAGTTAAATGTAAAAAGTCATGAAAGGTCAACATTTCCCAATTAGCAACTGAAATACTATATATTTTTTTAAAAGATTAAAGAATCATGAAAGCAAGAAAACTTAGGCAAACTAAAACTCCAAAGAAAAGAGTAAAGGATTTCCTTCATTAGCTAATAGTGCTGGCTTTTTTATTGTCTTGAGGAACTTGCTGATACCTGGTGTGGATCAAATATGACCAGGCAGAGAGATGCTACGGGGAACCAGGGAAGCTAACAGAGCTTCCATGATCTCTATGGTCAGAGAAATGTGATCATTTTTACCACATATTGCAGGAAAAAAAAAAACAAGAAAGAAGGGGACCAATTAGAAAATTCTACGAAGAAAATCAGATCTATAACAGTTGTTGAATGCTCAGAAGAATAAGGCCCTGTGAATAGAAGGAACCTACAACAAAATAACAATCATCTGCCCTTTAAGAAACCTGTGAAAGGGCTGGAGAGATGGCTCAGCAGTTAAGGCACTTGCCTCCAGTGCCTAAGGCTCCTGGTTCAATTCCCCAGTACCCACATATGCCAGACCCACAAGGTGGTGGCCCTGGTGCTCTCTCTCTCTCTCTCTCTCTCTATCTCTCTTTCTCTCTCTCTGTATCTATCTCTCTGCTTGAAAATTAATAAAGAAAATATTTTTTAAAAAAAAAGAAACCTGTGAAGGTTTGAAGCTCAATGGGCAATATACAAGAAGAAAGTTCTAGGCAGAACAAAACCTGTTGTAGCTCCTGCCAAGCTCCCAACCAAAAGCTCAAAGAACAGGATGAATCACAGATGGACCGAATCTAATTGCAAATTAGCCTTGACTCAGCTCAGTCTCTGACTAGCTGATGCTCTTCATGCATTCTGCTCAACAGTGGGAAGCTTGAAAATTATCTTTAGAAATACTGTCATTTGATGCCTCCACAGTCCTGTGTAGGATATCTGTTTGCAACCTGCTAAAAAGAGAGTAATAACAAAAAGCTTAGACAATAGAAGTAATTTCATACAACATTATGATATTAGAGAAGCGGTAAAGGACATTAACTATTACTAGAATGCTAAGAATAGTAAAGGAAATGTAGATTAGATGCAGAGATATCACATTTCAACCATGAAGAGGAAAGTTTAAAAAGTTACATAGGGGCTGGAGAGATTGCTCAGCGGTTAAGGCATTTGCCTGCAGAACCTAATAATCCAAGTTCTATACCCCAGTAACCCAAGTAAAGCCAGATGCACAAAGTGGTACATACATCTGGAGGCAATTTACAGTGGCTGAAGGCCCTGGCACACACATTCTCTCTCTCTCTCTCTCTCTCTCTCTCTCTCTCTCTCTCTCTCTCTCTCTCTCTCTCTCTCTCATTCTCTCTCTCTCACTTGCAAATAAATAAAAAATAATTTAAAAATGAAAATAGTCATATAGGCTCTCTGGAAGCAAGTAATCTGAATTAAATCCACACCTGCATGGATGTATTAGATATGCGAGCCCAGCAGATACAGCAGGAGACAGGATTATCAGCTTCACAAAGTCAAAAGAACATGTCTAAACGGAAGCACACACACACAAAGAGAAGTTGAAGGAAAAGAGTAAAAGAGAAAAGCGAGGCTCAGGGTTAGGGAAATGGTTCATTGGGTTAGAGCACTGGCGAAGTAAGCAGAAAGACCTGATATTTGATCCCATCACCCACATACAAAGCAAGGTGTGACCATCCATGCTGATAACCCCAGCACTGGGAGAATCAGAGGGCTTTTTGGCCAGCCAGTTTAGCCCAAAGCAGGGAGCTCAAGGTTTAGTGAGAGCTTCTGTCTCGGAAAATTAAGGCATAATATTGATAGAGAGGTACACTGAGCATTGAACATCGTCCTCTGGCCTCCACATACCTACACATGAGCTGTGCACACACCACCAATACTATAAACGACTTGGAAGCTCCATGTCACTGGGCATGTCTCCAAAGGACTCTCTGCTTTACTAAAGACATCCTTGCTTGTCCATGTTTATTGCTATTCACAACAGCAATAATAGCTAGGAAATGGAATCAGCCTAGATCCTATCAACTGATGAATGGGTAAGGAATATGTGGTTCATATACATAATAGAGTTTTTTTCAGCCATTAAGAAAAATGAAATTTGTAAGGAAATGGATGGATCTGGAAACTATTATACTAACTAATGTAACCCAAGCTCAAAAATATAGATGTTATATATTCTCCCTCATATGCAGATCCTAACGTTAAATTTTATTTTGTACATAAGTTGGAGTGAGAGTCCGTAGAGACTAGGTAGCTCTCACAACACAACTCTGGGAGGGGAATGGTAGAAAACTAACAGGGGAATTGAAGACTGAGGATAAAAAGATTTAAGTGGGTCTAAGAGGATTGAGGAGATCGTGGATTAAAGGTTAACCAAAAAAATAAAATAGAATAAAATAAAATTATTCATAAAATGTCCATAGAAAGTTCATTTAAAAAATCATAAAATTTCCACATCATTTTTAAAGGCACAGCAGTAAGTCAGAAGTCGATTATTAACAGGAACCATGGAGGTCAAGAGATAATGTGCTGACACCTTGTAATAGCTGAAGTTTGACAAGAGTTTGTCAACCTAGAATTCTATGCCTAAGAACTAATATCCTTGGAAGGGAGGGTGAAATGCGTATCTTTTCAGACAAACAGTAGGTAAAAGTTTTTGGAGAACAGAACTCCAGGAAATAATGAGGGAAGTAGTTTGGGCTAAATGAAAATCACCCCCAAATGGAACCAGGTTTAAGAAAACGTACCATCGATTCATACTACAATTAAACTTGAAAGAAGGCTACAATCAACTTTAGAGTTTTAAACACACCTTTCTTAGTAACTGATAAAACGATTTACAAGACAGGCAAAATATCACTGAATGTATGAAATGTTTGAGCAACATACTTAAAATCACGCAGAAAACATGTTGGCAATGGAAAGAAATATAAGTTCAGTCAAGATGCGTGGAACACTTACACACAGGATATATGGCAGCCATGAAACATAGCTCAAGAGGCTGAAATAGATAGTTCTTCAAAGAAGATAAACAAATCCAATGAAACTTCAGTACCCTGTGCCATTGGGTGAATACAAACTAAACACAAGTGCCATTACTCACTCATTAAAGTGCTGCCAGTGAGAGTTCTGGAGAATCGGAACTCTTCCTTGTTGGGATACAACCTGGCATGGCCACTTTAAACAGGCTAGGATCCAGAAATGCCACTCAAAGGGATCTAAGGGAAATGAGATTCATTTTCATAGAGAAAATTGTACATGAATGTTTACAGCAGGTCTATTTATAATGGCCAAGATTTAGAAATAACATACACAGATTTCAACCAATAAAGGAAAAATAAAAGAGTAGACCCATAGGATTGAATATCACTCACCAATAAGAAAGAATTAACTCCTGTGACAACTTGGATGAAATGCAATTGTATTTTGCTAAGTGATGCATACATGTTACATACATCTATGTGACAGGGAAATGTAAAGACAAGATAAGAGAGTAGGCGCTGCAGTTGACAGTATTTGGGATTCGAAGGGGTCATCTGTGAAGGGATAACACAAGAAATCTTACTGTGTGTTGGGACTGCTGCAAGGTACAGTTTTAACATGTATCTACATAAATGAATTACATATTATATAAATACAAAGCAACTAACAAAGATATGAGTGAAAAGAGAAGGCAGGCTAAAAAAAGAATCTATTACAGGTTAGTTGATAACTACAGTGAAGAAAATGGGACAAAAATGAATGACCTAGATGACTTTTTAAAATGTTTTGATTTAATATTGCCAGGCTAAGGACAAGAGACATCCTATAAAGAAATAAACTTTAATTAATTCCTTGGTTTCTGATGTGAAGAATGCATGAGAAATTATGAATCTTTTGCTTTATACAGTGAGATGGACCAAATGAGTAAATTTATTATAGAGAATGGGAGCTAAATTTCGTACTGTCAGAGGAAGAAGTTTCAAGCAGAAAGAAAAAAAAAACATGAACAATAGAAGGGTTTCAGTGTTCCTGGTTTTCTATATGAATCCACAGCTCTAAATAGTAGATTAAAGAGGACCCATATGAACAACATGTGAGTTGTTATTCAGACATACATGCTTGAGTTCTTGCCACTGACGTGGTTCAAAATAAATAATACCTTAGTAGCCATCAAAATAAATGCCACATTTTTGTTTTTAGATGTCATTCTTCAGTAAGAAGAGGAAAGACTTTGTGAACAAGTTAATTACAAAACTGGAGAGAGAAAAAAATAACGTTCCAAGTAGAGAAGGAGCCTTGGCATGTGAAATACACCAAGTCAGAGAGGAAGAGAAGGAAGTGCTTTCCAATTATGCCAATTATATCCATGAGACTCTACTGATGTAAATAAATTTGTGAATAAATGCAATAAGTCCTGCAATAAATTAATAATATTTTAAATAGTTTAAGTATTTTATTTATTTATTTATTTATTTATTTATTTATTTATTCATGAGAAAGAGAGAATTTGTATGCCAGGGCCTCTAGCCACTGCCAAAAAAGACCTCCAGAGGCATGTGGCCTCTTGTACATCTGGATTTATGTGGGTACTGAGGAATTGAACCAGGGTCCTTGGGCTTTGCAGGCAAGTGCTTTAGCCATTTAGGCATCTTTCCACCCCATAATAATATTTTCAAAATCAGAAAACAGATGCATAGTCTTAAAATACATCCTTCAAAATAGTCAAAAGAAGGTAAATAGTAAACTTACAGAGGAGAGGCCCTGGCAGGAACTAACAAAATCAATAGATCAAGGTTAGCCTCTGCAGGGTTTCCTCATGTCCCATCACCCTCCTGTCCTCCACATGATGCTTCACGAAGGGGACTTCACATCTCTATGTGTTCCTTTCACACAATGGATCACCTCTGACTACATGGGAGAGAACGTACATAGATGGGCTTCCATGACTCACCTAATATTCTTCCAAATACCAAGGTCATGAATAATAAAGATCAAAGACAGCCCCTATGTGGCCCTGCCCAGGAGACAGAGATTTCCTCACATTATATTATCTATTGTGTACTTATTTTGACTATCTTGATCTGTATAAATTAAAATTCATATGCCTCTAAACTCCAAAAAATGAACTAGGAAACACTCCTATTTTCTGCAATTACTCCTTGTTTTTAATAAAAAGATAATATTTGTGCTTAAAAAGGTAGGTTATATTTTCTTTAGTACCAGGATACTTTTACCTCCATGGTATGTAACAATACTTCATGGATTTGCCAGTGCCAAATCTACCTCTACTTTGTCTATTAAATTAAGTATACAGGCTGGGTCTAGCATTTCCTTAACAATTTTGACAGCCTTCTTCCAATTAATTTATAAAAGCTAGTTGTTAACACAATAATAGCCACAGAAATATTTCAATATTTCTTCATATTAAGTAATGATTATTGGGTTGGATCATAACCTCCAATATTTTTTCTATATTGAATCAAAGACTTTAGAGAATGATGACTTCTCATATTAGAAATGTCACTTTCCCTCCAATTCTGTGTTCTGTATTCACCAATAGTCTATGTTTCCCTCATATTCTGGCCTTTGCTTGTTACATGTCTGGCAGGAGCTCAAAATTTAGAGATTCCATCCTCGGGGTGCTGCTTTTGGAGGCAGTTGAAATGTCATTGGAACTTTGCTTTCAAAGGGGATTGTGGGATCCCAGTTGCCTCTCCTTCCTCTTTCTCTACTCCCTGGTCATGAGTTCATGAGGTAAGCAGTTCACTCAGCCACAATCCTTGACATTGCCATCTGACCATCAAAAGCCCAGAGCAATGGGGCTATTGAGTTTTGGAATTTCTAGTCCAAAATCCTGCCCTTCTCTCTCTCTCTCTCTCTCTCTCTCTCTCTCTCTCTCTCTCTCTCTCTCTCTCTCTCTCTCTCTCTCTCTCTCCCCCTGTGTGTATGTCTCTGCTTTCTCTGTCTTTCTCACTTTCTAATTTCTCTCCTCTCTCATGAGTACATGTGTAAGAGAGTATGTGTGCATGAGTGTGTGTGTGCAGGTTCACATATGTGTGCAGGAATGTGGAGACCAGAGGAGAGCCACAGGTGTCATCCTCAGGGGGCATTCAGCATTTTTGAGATTGTTAATTCAATTGTCTAGCTTCAATCAAAATGTATAGCTTTAGCTAAGTGCTCAACACTATTGTAGACTTAACACACCCACCATGGCCCAGGAAAGAATGCAGAAGAGAGGGATGAAAGATTGTAAGAGCCAAGGTGGGTGGAGATATCCAGAGGCTTTGCCTGCCTCCCCACCCCAATAATGACTGACTGCTTGCTGCTGGCAATACTACTGGGGAGGGCACACAGAGAAATTCATAGAGGAGGGAAAGAGCGTAACAATACATCATTTGCTTATACAAAGTTTCTACTTAATAAATAAATGGAAAAAAAACCATATCTGGCTTGAATTGCTATGTAATAATATTTGTTTATTCTTTTGAAGGGGAAACGGTTCCAGAAAGGAAAAGATATTTGAGTTACACTTGTTCTTAAGGACATTTCGTATAATGGCTAGTATCTAACGCTGTATCTCCTCTCAATATTAAGAAAAAACTGGGGGCGATATACTCATCTAACAGTACATATCTCCTCTCTTCCTTAGGAACCAGAGTAACAACACCCCAGAAGTTGGGATGTGTTGGGATAAAACTTCTGAGAAATCCCATATTGTAAATCCCAAGTGGACACCCGCCGTCTTGAGCAATGAGAAAGTCTTGAGCTTGGAAGACTCTCTCAGGATGCTGAATCAGAGACCAAAGGAACCCAGGTTCCAGCTGATTCCAGAAAACTGCTATGTAAGCTTGAGCCTCTAACTGCAGACTCATCGAAAGTTATTTCCAGACTCCAAGTGAATACCAGAGTATTCCTAAGGCGCAAACAACATGGTCTTCACCCCTGGCGCCTCCAGGATGTTTGTAGTCTGTGCACAACATACCTTAGTGCTTCCGTTTTAAACATTTGTCATAAGACTAACTGAGCTCTCAGGATTTGCTCAAGATGTCTGCTCACACTTTTTCTTTCATTCTACAAATAGTTTCTTTGCAGCCAGGCATATATTTCAGAAGGAGTATGTTAGGCTAAGTCTCTAAATATATTTTGTTTAACCATATCAATTAGATTGATACTAATTTTAAAAAACAGAATTGACAGTTTCTGAAAATATGCATTAAACTTAATTGAATAGGCAGAATAAATGCAATTAAGTACTGGCTTCAGCACTAGTAGGTAAGTACCTAGAATTTTCCTCCCTTTATAAATGCATCTTTTAATTTGACAAGCATTTTAAAATCTATAATTATGGAAATACATATTTTGCAACACTTTTACATTGAATAAAACTATAATGTCACCTC
Source organism: Zapus hudsonius (assembly GCA_004024765.1). Lineage (NCBI taxonomy): Eukaryota > Metazoa > Chordata > Mammalia > Rodentia > Dipodidae > Zapus > Zapus hudsonius. Next base: position 2,569 of record PVHP010010737.1, on the reverse strand, counting down.
AGCAGATATATTCTCTTTCTTTTGATTAAACAAGCACTTACTAAAAAGTATGAAATCTGATCCTAGATTGATGGTGCTCATGGCATTTTCTCCAAACCATGTGATAAAAAGCGTACAGAGATCTCCTAATTAGGCTTTAATTCTGTTCACTATGCCAGTCTTTTTCTAAGAGGCATTATTATAAATGTTATAATTTATTATAAAAATTATTTACTACATGGAAAAAATTAACAAAAAAATGAGATGATCTGAAACATGACCTGAAGTCTTGGGAGTGTGTTCATAAGAACAAGCAACTAGCCTAGCTGGGCGTGGTGGCTCACGCCTTTAATCCCAGCACTCAGGAGGCAGAGGTAGGAGGAGTTCAAGGCCTGCCTGAGACTACATAGTGAATTCCAGGTCAGCCTCAGCTAGAGTGAGACCCTACCTTGAAAAACCAAAAAAAAAAAAAAAAAAAAAAAAAAAAAAAAAAAAAAAAAAAAAAAAAAAAAAAAAGAAAACAAAAGAAAGAAAAAAAGAAACAACAAACACTGTTCTTTAGCTGGAGGCTCTGAGTCTCAGCTTCTCCACATACTAGTCCAGAGCACTGTCCACTGGGATGGGAACTTCTCAGAATCCATACATCGCTCTTCAATTCAGAGCTTTTCCTAGAATTCAATCTATTAAAAATTGAAAAAAATGCTGGGAATATATAGTCAAGAATTCTTTCTTCCTCAGAACTTAATAGGAATAAGTAACTTAAAATGTTGGCACTGGCAAGGCTCCTCAACAGAACTGGGGTGGGGAGAGAACATGAAAGTATAGCCAGGAATATAACTGATTTATAATTATGTTCATATAATAGAGCTCTAAATTTTTTTTAAAAAGGAAGAAAGGAGAAGGGAAGGAAGGAAAAAAGGAGGGAGACAGAAAGAAAGAAAAATATGAAATGTGTAATGCATCTAATTTAAGTTTAAAATAGAAACAGACTGAACAAAAATGAAGAGATAAATCTCATAGCTATAAATGAGACACAAACCACAATTGCCAGTACAAAAGAGTGGAAAGTGATTTATGCAAAATAAATCTGTAAGTTTGTCTTGCTTAAAAAATTGGCATAAAACAAGAGAATATTTTTGGCACATCTAAAGATATAAATTAATATATTCAATATACGCTTTGTCTCAGTTTTAAAATACAGTTTAAAAATAGCACATGAAGAAAATGTTTTAACTTCCTTTCCTGAAAATTTTTCTACACTAAGTGTTAAAATCAAATCAACTTTGAAAATTTATTAGTTGGTTATTTCTACAAAAGAAGTGTTTTGTCAGGAAATGGTATCAGTTCTTCACAATGATACTTTGGGTGGTGTTACACTGTGCACCCAGACACTGATGTTACAAAAGAGCTCAATTGGAGGGGATCAGGAAGACTGACTCACAGCAAAACTGAACAGCTCACCTTTCAGAAAAAAAAAAATCCTTTAGGAACACTGTTTATTCGTAATTCTCTTGATTTCCAGTAAATATAAGGTATATCCACTCTGGATGATTATTAAATAGATGTTATTGTGCTCTTCAAAGTCTGAGGTCATGATGGGTACATAGAAATCTGTCTGTCCAGGACAGGTCTCTTGGATTATGGATATTCCTGCCCAATTCTCATGCACAATATCGCTTGCATTCAAGTGCTCACTAGAAAGCTTTACCATATTCAAATTGGTTTTAAAAGAAAGTACTCATGGTGGTGCACGCCTTTAATCCCAGCACTTGGGAGGTTAGAGGTAGGAGGATCACCTTGAGTTCAAGGCCACCCTACATAGTGAATTCTAGGTCAGTCTGGGCTAGAGTGAGAACCTACCTTGGAAAAAGAAAAAGGAAAAAGCAAAAGAAAAGAAAGTACTCTTTGTTTCAAGAACAAGAAAAAAAAAAGCACATCAGATTATTTGGCCAAAAAACCCCATACATTTAATATTAATTTTTGGGAGATGTCAATTCAAAAGAAATAAACTTAATTATTGAATCGAAAATGATGGTAATAGTTCAAAAGTTTTCTAGTATTGCTAATTTTTATGAAAATCTGATGGAAATTTATTGCTATTATGAGCCAAGTACAACGAAAAAAATTTTTTCATATTCTTAGAAATTTGCATGCTCATACTCTCTAGGGAATTTATGTTCTCTCACAAGAGACTGGCGTTTACATGAAGAGCATATATTTCCTATCCCTTTTGGTGCATCACATTGGCTTCTGCACTGCCTTTGTATTAAGACCGAAAGATAAGAATTAAAATAGTTGTACTTTTCTCTCTAAACTCTCTTAAACTATGAATTAAATTGAGAGCCAGACGTTTAAAGAATAGCTTTCTTTTTTTTTTCCAGCAAGGCTTTGATTTTTAAAACTATGGTTTTAAACTTGTCCTTCAGAACCCCAACGAACTCTGACAACAAAAACCCGAATCCCTGGTGAGAACTCTGCTTCAGCAACCAAGTTTTCAGAAGCCTGCGAGAATTTCCCAGCTCTTGGGCACTGTTTGTTCGTTGCAAGCAATTGTTCTGTTTTAACTCCTTCTAAGGAGCCTTGAGCAGAT
>PVHP010010736.1:0-46882 GCA_004024765.1 Zapus hudsonius | reverse complement strand
AGCCATTTCCCTGTTCCTTCTCCCTTTCTGTAGATGGACAAGCAGTAATTATACATATTTATGGGGCACAATGTAACATTTAATGCATCTGTACAGTGTATAATGATCAGATCATAGCATCTGATATCTGTTATCTCACATTTTGTCAAGAATTTTTGATAATAGTTTGGCAGTAGTTGAAAACTACATCAGGTCTTCAGAGGACTATGTTGTATTGCTTATTGGAGTTATAACATTGAAATGTCTTAGGGAAAATTAAAGGACCTGAATGACCCTACCTTTATAACTAAAAGTTATATTGGCTAGAAGGAAACTGAAATTTTATTTTAAAAAATTTAATGAATAAACTTTTTATTGATAGCTTTTAAAAATATCGTCATTGTGAATAAGTATATACACTCTATGAGCAACTCTTGTGAAGGTGCCCCCATTTCCCTCCTCTCTGTCCCCTACCACTGGGGTCCCTCCTTGGTGCGCATACTGGATCTGCCCATAGGATAGGGGGTTATGAACTGCTCTAGAGATAGCCAGTTTTTTTTTCCTTCCCCCTTTGTGCGTTGTTGTTGAGGGGGTGATGTCTCTGGATATTCTCCCCCACCATGGCTGTTACAATCTTTCGGCCCCCTTTTCTGCTCAGTTCCCTGAGTCATGGTGGGTGAGTTAAAAAAAAAAAGTTAAGCATATTTTCAAGAAATGTTCTTAAAAATCTGAATATTTTGTTGAGTTCCACTAACATATAGAATATTATTATGCCTTTATTAAGATCCATTTCTAAATCTATTGGAAATAAACAAATCTTTTTAAACATGTTTGTCAACAAATAAATTATTAGTGATAAACTAAGTAAAAAAAATTAATGCCCAGCTCACTTCAGGGTGTGTACCAAAAACTAATAGTCTAGAAGATTTGGCCTCATGATCTTTTTCTTTTCAATAATAAATTTATTGAGATATAATCCATATACCTTATAATTCACATACTTTAAGAATACAGTTATGTGGTTATTAGTACATTCTGAGTTATTCAAGTATCACTTTCCCATCTCCCTCTCCCTGCAAAGACCCATACTGATGAACAGACAGTCATTCCTTACTCACTGGGAGGCTGAGTGGATATTTGATTTTGATCTATAGTTAACTTATTTATAGAGGTAAAGGAAATATGTAGAGTATTTATTATATTCAAAACTAGTATGGATATGCTAGTTGTTTAAACTGGGAATGGGTGGTATGCACAGACCAAAATTACTTCTCCTGTTCCGATGATGATTGATCTTAACGAATAACTTTATTTATTTATTTATTTAAGATCTATCTATCTATCATCTATCTATCTATCTATCTATCTATCTATCTATCTATCTATCTATCTATTTAAGTTAGGTTTTTGTTCTCGTCCAGGCTGACCTGGAATTCACTATGTAGTCTCAGGCTGACCTCAAACTCACAACAATCCTACCTTCCAAGCGCTGGGATTAAAGGCATGTGTCACTGTGCTTGGCTGAATAAATTTGTTTTTCTAAGAAGGGTGAAGAGTCTTGGCCAGATTAAAGGCCCTGTTGAATCAGAATTCCTGTACTTTCTTGAACCTTTGGTTTGTGGCTAGAAATGACTTGTTACTATTTACAGCAGGGTGTGGCTAGAAATTAGTTCTTAGGTTTAGGCAGCATTGGGTAATTAACTTGCCTTAAATTCTTCAAGTTCTCCTGAAATAAGTGTCTGGAAAGTGACAAAGCACCTCCGATAATGCCTTATATAGAAAGAGGAAGAAGACTGCCTGCGGGGTAACTAAGTGTGACTACCTTCTTCTAAGGGATCTCTTCCTGCTTTCAGTGCCCTTCAGCACTACCTCTCCCTGGTCCATCTTTATTACACCTTGGGGTGGAGAAGAAGAGAAGCAATAGAAATAAGAAGAGATCATTTAATTACTTTGAAGGCAGAAAACATTTTACCTTACCTCAATGACTCTACTAGTCTGGAATGACATAAGAGCTTTAGGCCCTTGGAATAGGAAGTAGTCCTTAATGTGCACTTGAATAGTTCCTGTGTACCGTTCTTATTACAGCCGCTCTCATGCCCACAGTGAGCTTCCAGGTAGACAGGCAGTTTAATCCCATATTTATGGATAAGGAAGTTAAGAGTTTCCAGGGGACAAAGGACCATGAACATTCACCATGTCATTCCTTTTTGATTTTTCTTCCTCCTCCCTGACCTCCTCTCTCTTTTCTTTTACCCTCTGTTTCCTTCTTCTCTCCCTCTCCTAACATGAAAGTGTGTTTTATTTATCGCCTACATATTCATTGAGCAACTGTAAAGAAGGCATGCAAGGAGGAGGGAGTAGGAGTTGATAAGGATAGGGTGATCCAGACCTTCATTTTCTGCCTTTGGTATATTTCATGTCTGGATGACAGTTTCATTCTGGGACCAGGGAGCATACCAGTTTTATTTATTTATTTGGAATGATCTGTAATTTATTTAAATTTATTTAAGGAGCCCTAAAGCTAAATATAGGCCACTTGAAATTTCCAGAAAGTAGTTTAATGTAAAGCAAGTTGAGAACATTTAGTATTCTTATCTGCCTTCATCTGTAGAAATGCTAAGTGATTTACTGTTTTAAAATGTTCCTGTTAATATAAGTGTTTAGCCAGTAGAGTCATGATCTGGTAAAGTCTAAAGCCCTAGGTCCTGGAACTGGCAGTTCAATAACTAGCTTACAGCTTCTCTTGTCCAGCTAGGTTCATAGGTTCAAAAAAGGCAATATAACTATTGTTTGGAAAGTGTAAAACGTTATTTATATCTGCAAATATCAATATATAAATAATATCAAAATATAATTTAAATTGAAATCAATCAAACATTATTGGCAGTTAATCTTAGTTTATATCAATTCCTTAATATCTGCTATACATCGGACATCATATATGGTATATCTTGATTTGGAATTTCTCCACTTCACTTCATATATCTGTTGGATGCTATTTTGAGGGCATAGGTCTAGGAACATTATATTGGTACACGTTGATAGAAGTTAATTTGGACTATGATTTTTTAATCATGAAGAAATGTATTTGTAGAAGTGCCTCTTGCTTATAGTCATTAATAACTTATTTCTAATACTAATTATTGCCAATAAGTACAGAAGGAATACAATGGTGGGGAAAGTAGAAATATAGGAAATAGATTTGCCCATTGTTTTAATGTGTATCTACTGTGGTAGGGGAGAAGAAACTTGGCTCTTAAGATCTGTCAGCCTGTGATCTGATTGGATTTATATTCTCTCTTATCCTTGGCTCTAGTCCCACCACATGGAATTATGTTATTATGGCACAATACAAAATATATTTGGAGGTGGATTTGGGGAGATGATTCAGTGGGTATGAGCACTTACTGTACAATCATGAAGGCCAGAGTTCATTCCCAGCATTCACCTAAGAAGCCAAGCATGGACATTTACACTTGTAACCCCAGCCTTGAGGGGGCAGAGAGAAAGAAATATCTCTGGGGCTTGTTGGTCAGTTAGTCTAATGAGGAAACATGACACTAGCTTCAGGTTCAGTGAAAGACCCCATGTTAAGGACTTGAGGTTGAGGATCGATAGAGGAGCACACCTTACATCCTTCTCTGTCCTCCACACGCATGTGCACAGGACATGCATGTCCACCAATATGCACACATGTGTATGTGCTGGCTCACGCATGTGTGCACGCACACACACACATAGTAGATAGACAGGTTTTGTTATGTTTAAAGAGATGATGTCCAGGGAGTCATGCATGCTAGACAAAGTGCTCTATCACCGAGCTATACTGTTAACCCCAAAGAGGCTAGGTTGATCATACCTGAGTTTATGCTGGTGAGCTGGCTTAGGGTGGGGCCCCTAGATAGCCTCAGGATGGGTTGGTCTCAGAAAGACCTAGTGATTAGAAGGTTGGGACTTTTAGCTCCACTTGTGGCCCTCTGGGAAAAGGAGGTAGGACCTGGAGGTTCTTAAGCAGTATAATTTGAACAGGAAGATTCACTTGTTTGGTGAATGTATCCATGTGCAGGGAAGATAGCACCTTCCTAGTTCCACAGTACAGAAGTCAGAAGCTGTCTACTTAGGACTCCTACTCCCTTCTCCTGTAAGTATGCATCTTTTCTTGTCATTCACCTGGATCTTCTGTAATGAACATCCTGTTTTGTTTTGTTGAGAAAGGGTCTCACTATGTTACTCTTGTTGGCCTAAAGCTTGCTTTGTAGACCAGGCTATCCTCAAACTTGAAGTTATCCTTTTGTTCTGCCTCACAAGTGCTAGGGTATAATGCCAGGATTATATATTCATACTCTGCTCTAATTAGCCTTTTACAAACTGTAGTAAACATAAGTAAAGTGGTTCCCTGAGTACTATGAGCCTATCTTGCTAATCAGTCCAACCCATGGAGGGCTTGTGGGAAGCATGTATGATTAAAATACTGATGACAGTTTAGAATTCAGATTGTTCGTTGAAATAAGGGCTGTTTAATGGGACTGAGCCCTTAACTGGTGGGATTTGACATGAGCTCCAAATGTGAGGTTGCAGTTAGTGTCAGATTGCAATTAAATTACTGGATACTCAGCTGGTGTCCTCTGGAAAATTGGTGTATATGGCCTCCTTCCAATCCAGTTTCAGAGTATTCTGTTTTCCAAGAAGTAGGAGAGAAATAGTTTGTGTGTGTTTTGTATGTCCAATATGCCTCCTATGATAGTGTTTTATGTGAAAAATATGCTTCAGGATTTATGAAGGGGCAGGCTTTTTTTAGTTAAAAATCTGGCAGTATCATTTTAGGCACACTGAAGTCTTATAGTATGATTTAATTTATGCCGAGTCATTCACTCACCTCCATTCTTACATCTAAGCTAGGAATAGAATTTATTTGGCATGTGTTGTTGTATTGATTGATACTCAGTGATAAGTAGCCAGCTGGAGGCTGTGGATCCATTCCAGTTACTTATAGTTATTTCCTTGGGGATATGAAGTAGTCGTTGTGGCCTGCTTTCCATATGTAGATACAGATCTGCCTTCCCTCCAGGAAGATGTGCTCTGTCTTGCCTCACAGAAAGCTACCTGTGGGAGTGGGCTAGTTATCCTCAGGAGTCATATATGTTTAACATCAATAACTGGTTTACTTATTCAAGACTTGAATTTTTCAATAACAAGCACTTGCTCATTTCCTTCATGTTTTCCCTCTTAGAGGGAAGAGGTGAAAACCTATCTGAACAGTTTTATAGACGTGTCAGCTGCCAGTTATCACGTCTCCCTTAGAAGTCAGAAATATTTCCTGAAGCCTAGCTTTTAGGAGAATCTCAGCTAAACACGAATGGATAATTTTAAGAATGAGATGTTTTGGATTAAAAAAAAATAAATCAGTGCTTTCCAGAATGTAGCCATGACTGAGTTGTACAGATTTTGATTTAAAAATAACTTCAAGATCAAAGAAGCTATGTTAGGTGTATAATTATGCTTTTATTATAAACATTGAAAAATGCTGCTTATTTCACTCTTTGTTTTCATTTTGAAGTAATGTTGATTTACTAAAAACTTGCAAAAAAGTAGTTTTCATAATGTCTTTGCATAACTATAATTGTCAAAGTTAACTAACATAGACACAATACTATAATACTATTGATTACATTCTTTATTTCAGTTTCTATTTCATTTCCACTATCTTTTTTTTCCTCTCTAGGATATAACTCAGTTTCTCACATACCAAATGAATGTTACATATTTAGTTATTTTTAAAATCCCAATCTGTGACAATTCTTCAGCCCTATTTTTTCATGATCTTGACAGTAGTGAAGATACTGATCAGCTAATTTATACAGTACACCTCAGTTGTGTTTGCTTGATGTTTTCTCATGATTAGATTGATATTAATCTAATTTGAAGAAAATACTCCCCAAGTGCCAAAGTGCTATTCACAGTGTGTGTGCGTGTGCATGTGTGTGTGTGTGTGTGTGTGTGTGTGTGTGTGTGTGTGTGCGCGCGCGCTGCGCCCGCGTGTGTATCAAGATCAAATGCATCTTATTACTGATGATGCTAACCTTGACTAAAGTAACCTTTGCTAGGGTCTCAATGCAGTAGCATTCTTTTCTTTTTGTCATTAAAAGATATTTTGGGAGAGAAACAAACTATGCCAACAGCCTGTTTCTCCTTAAACTTCTATTCCCTGATTTTGACATGTACTTGTGGGACTTGTTGTACTTTATAACATGTTGTTCTAATGATGAGTTGTTAAAGGGTTCTTTTTTGCTTACTTGATTTTTGTTTTTGACTTGAAACTCACTCTACCCCAGGCTGGCCTGGAACTCACAGTGATCCTCCTACCTCAGCCTCTCCAGTGACAGGATTAAACATGTGAGTCACTGTGCCCTGGATAAAAGGTTTTATTCCTTCTATATTTCTAAATGTTTTAGCTGTAAGTAGTATCCATATCTTTCCCTCATTTATTCAACTGTATATATCAGTATTATAACCCATGTTATTATATGGGTTATAGTATGGTATTATTATTATTTATTTTGCTCTTCAGATTGTTCCAGCTTTTGCCACAAGGATCTATTTTTTTTTCAGATGGGACCATTTTATATACCAGTTTATCATCATCATCATTTTTTTTCTATGCGTGTGGTGTAGTACATGTGATATGTGATATAAGTGAAGTGAAATACTGGTATATAGAACATGCCCAGGATGAAAATTATAAATGATGATATATGGAGTATGCATGTGTGTATGCAGATGTATGTGTGTGTGGAGGCCAGAAGACATTGCCAGGTATAATTATTAATCCTGTATTTCATGGGCTCTCTCTCCACTTAATGGCCTTTGGCCTTCATTTTTCTCTCTAGTCTCACTTCCCCTACCTCCTTGGACCCTTCCTTTCCTTCTTCCCTCTGTGAACTCCTGAAATCCCCCTGCCTCTGCCTCCTATGCTGAGATCATAGCTCCTTCCTCTCCTTCCTCTGTGAACTCCTGAGACCCCCCCCCTGCCTCTGTCTGCTGTGCTGGGATTATAGGCATGCCCCACTTCAGCTCCCTGTGTGCCATCTTCACAATGAAATGGGTGGGAGAACGAGGACAAGTTTTGGAAAACACATGCCTTTAAGACAAATGGGTCATTAGGAGATGGCGATGAGAGTGAAATTTCCCGAAGTACTACTCCAGAGGAGATTTATGACGAAAGATTGCTTTCCAGAGGCCTTGCTTTTAGGTGGATAAAGGATTTGGGGAATTCAGGTGTCTTAAGCTCAAAAATGAGTTTCTTCTTCCTTTATCCTATATGCCCTCAGGACCTGTAAGGTTTTTTTTTTTTGTGTGTGTGTGTGGGGGGGGGGAGCTCTTCCGGAAACTTTCTAAAGCATTACAGCATCTTCTTTATCTCTGCCAAATGTCTAAAAAGACATCTCATTGAGATTAGCAGAGAATGCCCACTGGAGAGATGAGCTGGAGATAGGAATGAAAGGAAAGTGTCTTTATTCATGGTGCTAGCTGAGAAAACGCTTGAATAGTGAGGACAGGAGATCATTAGAGGAGAGAAAGTCAAGGATGGGAGGCCAGCACACAAACATCTCTTCTTTTTCTTTTTCTTTTCTTTTTTTCTGAGGTAGGGTCTCACTCTAGTCCAGGCTGACCTGGAGTTCACTATGTAGTCTCAGGGTGGCCTTGAACTCACAGCGATCCTCCTACCTCTGCCTCCCGAGTGCTGGGATTAAAGTCGTGCGTCACCATGCCCAGCTTTCCTGTTGACTCTTATTCCATCACTCTATCCATCATGGTAACTAAACTTTAAAAATGTGTAACTCCATTGATACCTCTCTGAAAACAGCTCACACTTTGTTGCTCTGTCAATCTGGGCTGTAGTGAAGGATACCAGAATATGTAATCCCAAAATAGCACTCTTGGTATTTGGGTTATTTGTAGTATAATGCAATTATGAACCTGTAGATACTTGTGAAACTCTGTACTTTTCCCACAACTATCTACAAATAGAGTATAAATACTTTTTTTTGCCAAGGGAAATTTGCATTTATGTATTTATATATTTTATATATATGAAAATTTATATGTCTAAAGGTCCTTCAGCATGACAGTTCATCCCAAGAAATACTTAACCTGTATAAGTGACTGTCATGGTTTGATCCAGGTGTCCCCCACAAACAAGTGAATGTGTTCTGATTGATCGATCCTCAGCTGATGGCAGTTTGGGTTTTACAATATCACTGGAGCTGTGTTGTTGGGGGCGGGCTTATGGGGGTTATAAGCCAGCTTCCCCTTGCCAGTGTTTGGCACACCATCCTGCCGCTGTTTGCAGTGCTGTGGTGGAGGTGATGTCCACCCCTCATGCCATTGTTTTCCCTGCTCTGATGGAGTCTCCCCTTGAGTCCATAAGCCAAATAAACTCTTTCCTTCGCAAGCTGCTTTTGCTTAGGTTCTTTCTGTATAGCAGCTAGAATGCGGACTGCAATAGTGACAACTCTTACCTGGTCATAACTTTCCTTTCCTCATCTCCCAGACTTTGTAACCAGAAATTCCAAGTCCCTTTTCCTTTAGCCTAAGAAGCTAAATAATCCTCAACCACTTGAACCCCTCTTGGCTGTGTGTGTGTGTGTGTGTGTGTGTGTGTGTGTGTGTGTTTCCTGAACATTTAAAATCAGGGTTTCTTAAACTTGTTTTTATTCATGATCCCTTTTCACCTGAGAAATTTTTATGTGACTCATGGCATATAGGTTTATAAAATAGATGTACAGATAATACCTTTACTGATAGTAAATCATAAAGCAATTTTTAAATAATTCTTTGGTATGCATATGATTTTACCATTTATTAATGACAAAAGCAAGCTTACATGCTAATGGGATGGATGTGCTTATTTATTTTTCATTAAGAATTTGGATTCCAGGTCAGCCTGGGCTAGAGTGAGACCCTACCTCGAAAAAGAAAAAGAATTTAGGGGAATTTAAGGGAAGGAAGGCAATAGTTCTTGCCCAAGGAGGCAAAAGTTGGTTGGAGAAGCCCACCAAGACTCAGGTTGGTGTTTTTTAATGTGAGCCCCCTGGTTGGGCAGCTAATCAGTCTAGTCCTGATGCCAGGTATCTGGGGTCAGGATTTCTGGAAAAGTGTGCAATCTTCCCAGAAATCTTAATTCTCCAGGAAGGGCCTTCTCTGAAGGGGATGGGACTCCCCAGGTGACAAAGATAAGAAAAGACCAGACTCTTCTGATGTTTCTGACCTGTAGTAAAGTGAGATGACCTAGATATTCCCTTATAGGTCTGTGGACAATTTCCATGTTTAGTCAAGAGAAAGCTATTCACTTTGGGGCTCTGTCACCCCTACACTTCCTCAATGGCTCTGTAGACAAAGCTCTTGCTGTACAAGTATGAATACTTGAGTTTGGATACACAGAACCCACTTAAATTAGGACATTACCACATGATTGGGCCATAGAGAAGGGCACCTTAAATTCTGCAATGGCCTCCCTAGGCATGTTTACAGTGTGTACACACACCACATACATGCAAAAATATAAATATTGATTTCCATTTTCCCTCCTCTTCCAGGTCTCTATTTACATATATGACAAACTTTTAATCATGTCCCATGTTTACTCCTGACAACAATTCTGTAGTTTCAAATAAATTTAAATATATACTTTAAAAAAATAAACGTCTCTTTCTTCTCAGTCTGGAAGTTCCTCCTTCCTCCATTGTGATAATTTTCTTCATCCCAAACTTTCATCCTGGGTATGTTCAACATACCAGTATTTCACTTCACTCATTCTTTTTCCTAATCTATACTTAGAAGCTTCATGATGGACTCTATACTCATCCATTTCATCATTCATTCCTTTGGTGCTGGGGTTCAAATCCCAGTCTTGGAGTTTGTGCTGTATCCCCAGCCACCTTATTTTTCTTGTAGCTGTAGGAAGGGTCCTGTTGTGTTGGCTGAGCTGGCCTGGAACTCACTTCAGCCCCCTGAGTAGCTCCAGCTACCTGGAAAGATACAGATAATCATCAAGCCTGGATTGTATCCATCTTTTACTTTTATTCTTTTCCTTTTTTTGGCAGCCCTGCTTCAGGCCCTCAAATTCTGCCTGGAATTATAGGGGTAAGCCACCATGGCCAGTGACAGAATTATTGATTGGACATTTACATGGTGATATCTTCTTTGAGAGTGGATTTAACTTGCTGCTAGCCAAGTCTGAACAAGTCAGCCTGATGGAGCAGAGACTAGTGTAGTTTTGGTTTGTTCATATTCCCTGAGCACAGTGCTTCTGGGATCTCAAAGGCTTGACGCTTCCAGAGCTTCTTATTTCACCCAAGCACAGCTCCAGAGTTTGTGTTGCTGTTGGAGAGATAACTGAACTATTTTGCTTGGAAATATTTTGTCTCTAATAGCTTCTTTCTCTCTGTTTTTTTTTCCATGGGTCTTATTCCATGTATATGAAGTTTGTGTGTGCAGATACCAGGGCAGGAAGGGTGGAGGGCTGGGTTTGCTTCAGTGCTGACTTCCCCTTTCCAGACCTTCAGCACCTTAAGTCCTGGTTCCTTTAGTTGCTGTCATCAAAGAGCTTTTCACACAGTTCCTTCTCGTGTTTCATCGACCTTATGGTTGTTCTCATGAGGCTGGTTTGTTTGGATCAGGTAGTCCACCATAGGCAAAGAGAAAGTTCTTCATGGATAAATGGCTTTTAAAAATGAAAAGTAGGGGCCAGAGAGATGGCTCAGCTGTTAAGGTGCTTGCCTCCAGTGTCTAAGGACCTGGGTTCAATTCATCAGTACCCACATAAGCCAGATGCACAAAGTGGTGCATGCATCTGAAGTTCGTTTGCAGTGGCTAGAGGCCCTGGCGCACCCATGCTCTCTCTGTTTCTTTCTTTGTATCTCTCTGCTTGCAAATAATTAAAAATAAAATATTTTTTGAAAGTAAAAATGAAAAGTAGCAAGATGTGCTTACTAGTGCAATAGTGGCATGACTATTTTTGGGGTAATAACTGCTTTTCTATTGGATTGTGGGTCCACTCCATGGGAGGGATTCCTTGCCTGGTACTGTAAACCCAGACAAAAGCCCATGACTGGGCAGGGTGTAGGCTCTAGGGGAGAATATACTCCTGTTGTTTTGTACATGAACATTGTTGTTAATTACCTTTTTGCTGCTGAAATGAAGAATCTGACCACAAGCAGCTGATGTGAGGAAAGTTTTTATTTTGGCTTACACTCTCAAGGGGAAGCTTCATGATGGCAGGGGGAAGCATGGCATGAGCAGAGACTGGACATAACCCCTGCCACAGCAGGTGAAAAACAGCAGCAGGAGAGTGAGCTCAGTTGTGGCCAGAAGGAACCTGCTATAACACCCCTAAGACCGTGCCCAACAGTACACCTCCTCCGACAATGCTCCACCTAAGTTACCATCAACTGGGAACCAAGCACTCTGGGAAACATCTGACTGAAATCACCACAGACATAAAGACAAACTGCCTTCTAACTATTTTTTTTATATCCATATACCAGCACTATTTTCAGCACTGGTCAGAGAAACTTTTTTTCCCTCTTATTTAGATTTTATTTATTTTCTGTTAAACAGTTGTGTTGGTATATTTTGACTATACAAAACAATGATTTTATTATGTTATTTTCATTCATGCACATTAGATATTTGATCATATTCACAGCCCTATTGTTGCAGAGAAGCTTCTTCTTTTTTTTCTTCAGTGAATGGTAACTGGTCAAAGTTCTAAGACTAAGTAACCATTGAATGCTCAGCCCTACACAGACATTTATATCACCCCATTCAAGGTTCAAAGAATAGCACGGTAGGGGTGGGTGGAAAGAACATGAGTCAGAGGAGGAACTCTATGGAACACTGTTTTCTGGTCATGATGTGGCCTTTACATTCATGAAGTTATAAGATTGGGCTCATCAGCATTCTTCCATGGATGCCAGAGGGGCTCTTGAGGTTCCACCCCTCCATGAGAGACTTTGGCAGCTAATGGATGATCAGTTGTTTCAGTGGGGTAGCTATGCTCCACTTAATTCTTCTGACCCTGATTACTTGGTTAAGCCCCATAGTAATAAGTATGTTACAGCCCCAAGATAAAACAGTAATACTATGGGGTGATGTGGTAATGACCATGTGGTGTGTCCCTGAACTTAAGTTTTATTATATACTTTTCAAGCCAGATAAGACTCTCATAAGTTTAAACCTCATCATAAGTTTTTTTCCTGCTTAGTGAGGCTTGACTAATTTTCATACTCTGCTGACTAATTAGGTCCCATTTATTTCTAGGGCATTTGATACCTAGTGGATACATAAATATTCAAAGTTGTGTCTCTTTCCTGTTATTTGTGCTAAAGTGACTCTTATCACAGTGATATTGGAAGGAATCAAATTACAAAACAGTTTAAAAGTATCATTGTCTGTATTTACAATCTCATTTATCTGGACTGTCAATTTACTATTGCTTTTTCTTCTAAAGATAAACAGAAACTCTCCAGATGTCGTCCAGTAATGAGCAGATTGTTATCCCCATGTCACAAAGAAACAATGGCCTTCCAGGAGTGAACTCCAGAGACCTGAAGATGGTTACAGAAGGGGATGTGTTAAGTTTCCATAACATCACCTATCGAGTGAAAGTGAAAAGTGGCTTTATATTTTGTCGGAAAACAGTCGAGAAAGAAATATTATCAAATATCAAGTATGTGAATGAACTTTTCTGTTTTCTTTTTTAAGATAATTTATTTACTTGCTAGCAGAGAATGGGTGTACCGGGGACTCTTGTTGCTGCAAACAGTGACATGTGCCACTTTGTGCATGTGGCTTTATGTGGGTACTGGGGAATTGAAACCTGGACAGCAGGCTTTGCAAACAAGTACCTTTAACCACTGAGTCATTTCCCCAGTCCTGAATGAACTTTGTAAAAGACTTTTTATTGACATACAGTGAATTTTGTAGGTCTTCCCTATTATCATTAAGTTTCTCTGAATATTTGTGTACATGTCTTTGTCCAGATATATAAACATATGCTTTTGTTTCTTTTGGCTAAACTAAGATTAAATCACTTGTTAGGTTTATATTTTACTTGCAAAGAAACTGTCAAAACTTTTAAAAAACGGTTGTACCAAATACATTCACCTTTTTTTTTTGAGAACTTGAACACTTAACATGACATTTTTTTTTTAAACTGGGTAAATCTTGTGTTTTGAAGGCAAGAGACCTGGCTTTGAGATTTACCACTTTTTGATTGTGGTGATGTAATTGTAACCTCAGAGGTTTAGTTTTTCAATCTATGAAACAGAAACCTGTTGATACACTTTCTGAGTCAGATACTTGTGTACTTTATGTCCAAGGAGGTTGAAGTGACAGTATCTATATCTATCTATATCTATATCTATATCTATATCTATATCTATATCTATATCTATATCTATATCTATATCTATATCTATATCTATATCTATATCTATATCTATATCTATATCTATATCTATATCTATATCTATATCATCTATCTATCTATCTATCTATCCATCCATCTATCTATCCATACATATTTGGTTTTTCGAGGTGGGGTCTCACTCTAGCCCAGGTTGACCTAGAATTCACTCTGTAGTCTCAGGGTGGCCTTGAACTCATGGTAATCCTCCTACCTCTGTCTCCCGAGTGCTGGGATTAAAGGCATGCACCACCATGCCCGGCTGATAGTATACTTTTTAAATCCTTTGCTTTTTAATTTTTTTAGTTTTTGGTTTTCTGAAGCAGTCTCTCAGTCTAGCCCATGCTGAGCTCAAACTCATAGTGCTCCTCCTACCTTAGCTTCTGGAGTGCTAGGATAAAGGTGTGAGTCTGTCCTCTGCTTTTTTTTTTTTTTTTTTTTTCCTTTCAAGGTAGGGTCTCACTGATCTGGAATTCACAATGGTCAGGAACTCATGGTGATCCTCCTACCTCTGCCTCCCAAGTTCTGGGATTAAAGGCGTGCGCCACCGTACTTGGCTCTTAGATTTCTTTAATTAAAAAAAATTTTTTTTTTGTTTTCTTAGAAATAAATCCCAGCTAGGCATTGTTGGCTCATTCTGTAATCCCAGCACTCATTAGGTTGAGGCAGGGGCATTCCCATGAGTTGGAGGCTGGTCTAGGTTACAATTTAAGGTGTTGTCTCAAACTAACAGATACTCAAACAACAAGTCTCACTCATAAAATGCAGAGACTCATTTGTTCAATAGTGTTAGAATACTTGCTAGATGCTACTGATGTAGAAACCTTGCATTCTAATGAGGGGTTGAGGAAACCGGAGTTCTTTTGCTGTTTTATGTTGTGACAGAAGGATGGAAGGACACAAGTGAAGCAGCTTTGACCTTGCATTGGAAGGCTGGGCATGTGGGGACCATGAAAGTAATGACATGTGCACATGTGCATGTGTGTTTAAAAGTTGGCTGTGCTCCGGAAATGGCATTCACCTCCTTTTGTCCATAAATAAAACAGAACCAAAGATGGACCATTATCCATTAAAGTATAATAGAAGTGTCAGGGGTCCTCCAAGTAAGCTTAACCTTGAATATTTGGTGTTCTGTGGCCTATGTGGGGAGGGAAAGAATGAGAAATGGGATATGTTACAGGATCATGAGGAGGACTGCACTCAGCTGCTCTAAAGCAATAATGAGAGGGGCTGGCTTGTGAAGGACCATAGAAGAATGAGGAATTAATTAGGGACCATAGACTAGAACAGGGGTCATCAGCAAACGCTTCCTATAAAGAGATGGATCATAAATATTTCAACTTTATGAGTCATACAGCAATATAGCATGAAAGCTGTTATAAGCCCCATGGTAACCAATGAGCACAGTTCTGTTCAAATCACACTGTTGATGAAAACAGAGAGCAGGTGACCAGCTATAGTGTGCTGAGCCCTGGACTAGAGTGTTAACTCTGGGAGGGATAGGACTTTGTCATTGTCTGCCTGGTGTCTTTGCTCTAGCCCGTGTTCTTCAAGAGGGTCTTGTATCTGATAGCAATGGTGTTGAGTGAATGGACGCAGAGTTAGCTGCTCCCGATTAGAGCTCTTGCATTTGTGATATAACATTATTGTTTTCTTTAATGATAGGATTTGGAGTTCATATAAGCCAACCCCAGACAACTATTAAACTCTGTCTTAACATATTCATGTTCAGTTTCTGGTTTAATCATTTTAGATTTTTTTTTTTGGTCTTTATACCAATGGGATTTTTAAAATAATGGAAGTTTCATGGCAGTAACATCTTACTAAATAAAAAGTTTCTGTTCCTTTTAGAAGCATTTACTAGATAGCTATTAATAGAAAAGACACATCAATAAGTATAGATAAATGCACTTTGGAAATTTACCCAGGCTTCATTGTGTTTATGTTGGGAAGTATCTTGCAGGAGAGGGGTAAACATAACAGACAGGATATTTTTATGTGTTGCAGTTTGATTAAAGTTTACTAAACTGTTATTGCATTTGTCCAGTGTTTTGGTGAAAGGTACATCAATTATTGAGCAAGGCAAAGAGTACATTTCACCCTAGCATCTGTCAACCATTGTATAATTTTAACACTTCAAGTATAATAGGCAATAAATGTTGAGGGTCCCCCCTGGATTTAAGCACGGTGGGGCAGGTACACTGAGAAGTTCATTGTTCATGACATACATAACTATAGGGTGAACATCTGTAGGCATGATTATCTGAACAAAATAGCTGAAAGCTTTATCATTCTACTTGGAATAGATATTGTTTTCTCTGTGGGACACATCTTGACCTATTTACTAATTCTAGGAGCAGAGCACCACACTAGGTTATTGAATGGACCAACTTGGGTCTCTGCTTTCTCATTTCTGTACAGCTGAAATAGCCCTGCCCTTAATTCTCCCTTTGCCTGTTCAGTTTACTTAACAATTCCACCTGTCACCCTTAGGATGAAACTCAGTGTTTTTCTTGGTTCTCACCACAGTTACCACCGCTGTCTCTAAATCTTCACGATTCTTATTCCTCCACATAGTTTAAGACATTCTCTTGTCTGTAAGTCTGTGCCTGTAAGTCATCATTAGACACTTGCTAGGGAAGGAAATGATCTATTCTGAGGATGTGTGTTTTCTCTCTAACTGGTACAGCCTTGTTCTCTGGTGCTATGCACAGATGATGCTTTCTTTCCTCATGAGCTACTTATATTCTAACATTGCACTTTGTTTTAAGGTGTGTTGATTTTTGGTGATTAGGTTTTAGTAGTGAGAACACTACTATTTCAAATTAAATGGTGGTTGTGTTAAAACTGACTAGGCAGTGAGGTGATTTAAAGGTAGTGACTATCAGCATTACTCCAGAGTTGTGTGCTTTATACTGCATTAAACTGTGTAATTGGAGCAGAGAGTCTTTGCGAACCTTCTTTTTAAAAAGAATCTTCTTTTACTTATTTTAAGAATCTGTTAAGAAACTTCAGGAGAATCTGTTGCTTATGTAACATAACTTACTTTTTTGTTGTTGAGTGAACCTATGGCTTCATGCATGATAAGCATTGGCTCTACCACTGAATTTTGTCCTAACTTAATTTCAAGGAGCCTGGAACATTGAATATATTATTCCCCCAAAGGTTCCAGGTGATTCAAGAACAAGTTCTAAAAAATCATAACCAAGGAAAGGATTTAAAGGTAACTTGACTTATTTTTGTTATAGGTCCTGATAAATGGTTGACATCACTTGTATACTAGTTCTTCTAATCAACAGCTCTTTGTTTCTCTTTAAGAATTAGTACTTGCTTTCAGTTTTATCATCCTTTATTAAGTGTATTCAATAGAGTCCTTAAGTTAATAGACTTCATGTAAAGTACAACATTAAAGTAGTATGTTTTTGTGTTTGTAGTGGGATCATGAAACCTGGCCTCAATGCCATTCTGGGACCCACAGGTGGAGGCAAATCTTCGTGAGTATAAAGAAGTTTAAGTAAAACCTTTTGTGTTCATTGTAGTGTGCTTGCAAGTGTCACTTTTACATGAACAGATGTTGGTTAAGTATTTGCAGTGCATGTCTATGTTTTTCCTAGGTGCTGTGGTTGGTCTAGCCTGTGTTTTTATCACAAAGACCAGGAAATCTCATTAGGTCAATTTTACTAAGAGGGCATGGTGAAGGATCAGTATGTAGTAAGGGGCCGTATTATGAACTAGTGATAAGGAAAAAGAATGGAGTAATAATAATGAAGAAATGGAGCAGAAGGTATAATTGAGCTATGAATTTCATTTAAAGAACAAAGGTCTAGTAGCCAGAAGCATCATTTGGGGAGGTCTGTGCTGTCTAAGCCAATCCTTTCTTGCTTTTATGTATGTGTGCGTGTGTGGTGTTTGGGCATGCCAAGACCTCTTTGCCTCTTGCCACTATGCTGAGCCATCTTGTAGCTTCTCTATCTCTCTCTCTCTCTTTTGAGCCAGGGTTCCCCTCTAGCCAAGGCTGATTTGGAACTCACTCCGTAACCCTAGCTGGCCTTGAACTCACAGTAATCTTCCTACCTCAGCCTCCTGAGTGCTGGAATTATTGGTGTGAGCCATTGTATTTAGCCCTAAACCATAGATGTCTTGACTAGCTAAAATTTGAACATTAGCAAATGGGGGTTTATAGTAATTAAGCAATATAGACCATGTTGAAAGCAGCTCTACGCCAACATACATATCCTTTTATAGGTTGCTAGATGTGTTAGCTGCAAGGAAGGATCCACATGGATTATCTGGAAATGTTTTGATAAATGGAGCACCTCAGCCTGCCAATTTCAAGTGCACTTCAGGTTATGTGGTACAAGTAAGTATCAGGAAGTTTGCATTGTATGTTTCCTCTCCATCTGTATGGGCAGTTTACTTCCAATTGAATATATGATGTGCTCATAGAACTAATTTTCTTTACACAAGATTTTCATAATCTCCCATTATGAGATAAGGATGGTGCAAAGGCAGAGAGAATCTGGAATATGAGCCTTGATGGGCAGAGGTAGAAGTTCTAGCTGTTATGTAATGTAACAACAAAAAAAAGTGTACTACTTTTTTTTAAATAATTTTTTTATCCTTCCTTTTTACCTTCCTTATTCCCCTGGCATGTCTTTTGACAAATCCTCCTACCAAACAGTCTGGACTTGTCAGATAGTAATTATTATTATTATATGTGATCTATTCGGATGTACAGATGAGTGATGAGAATGATGTCATTGGACTTTGCAGGTTTCTGTATATGGCATTACTACCATTTATAACACTGGTAGAGCACCATTAGCTAGGATTTGACCTTTGATGCATCATTTGTATAGATTGCATTATGTATACTAGAATGATGGCCATAGAGAAGACCTGATATGTCTCACTAAAATGCCACTTAATATCTTAAGGATGATGTCGTGATGGGCACTCTGACAGTGAGAGAAAATTTACAGTTCTCAGCAGCTCTTCGGCTTCCAACCACAATGAAGAATCATGAAAAAAATGAGCGGGTTAATGTCATCATTAAAGAGTTAGGTCTGGAGAAAGTCGCAGATTCAAAGGTAATCTGATCAAATCTGAGTATCATTGTCAGGAAATGGGACCTCCTTTGCATGGATGACATGGCTTTAATCCAAAATTTCCTATAATGTGTGTAATCAAGTGGCCACTTTTTGTGTGGCAAGAAAAAGACTTAGCTGTATATGACAAAGTGGAAATTAAGCTGGAAAAAAGTCCTGGGAATGGAGTGTGGCCCAGCAGGGAAATATGCTCTTTACGTGCTTTTTCCAAGTGACCCTCCTCAACCCTCTGTCTTCAAGTCATTGCTTATTTGATATCTTGGAACTAACTTTTCTTCCTTCTGTTTTTCTCTCCTCATCTTTTAGCTGCTCTTCTTCTCTTCCTACAGTGGACTTTGTCCCATTCTCTTTTGAGGTATATTTCTAAAACTAAGAAATGTCGAGAATCTAAGGATTCTTGTGCTGTGGTTTCACTTTGATGTAGTTTGGCTTTGGAAATGATATGTGGTCACATTAGGATTTACTTATAATTTTTACAGTGTTTAAATTACCTTTCTCTACTTCTTTTCTGAAAGTTTTGTCTAACCCTCTTACTTTCCTTTTTTCCTTATCTTCTGTTAGTGTTTATTTTCTAGACTGTTACATAGCAGGCTGTGTTAGGTTTTGGAGAATAGCAAAGAATGGACAAAGCAACTCCTTTTCCTGAGCGTTATACAGGATCAGGAAGAGAAATTGAGATAAGTGAGTGAACTTTACAAGAGACCAATCCATAGAGAAATTTTGCTGAGCAGAAATTTGGTTGTTGAGTAAAAATGTAATGGTTTAAATAGTTTAATTCCCACCCCAATCTTTTCTCTCTTTCAATGATGGTGAGGGTTTTGGCTACTGTTTCCCATAGTCTTTGCTGGTAATCTTTCATGTGAAGTGTGTTTCGTTTGGAAGAATAATTTTTCAAATGTTACCATTTATGACTTATTTTTGTGTTTTGAGTTGTTGAGTTTGCTTTGGCTTTATTTTCTTGATTTTTACCTTCCATGTAAGGTACTTTCTTTTGCTTTGTTATTTATCTTTGTGTGTGTGTGTGTGTGTGTGTGTGTGTGTGTGTGTGTGTGTTTTGCAGGCTATTGCTCCACAGGGTCTCATTCATGCTAGTCAGGTGCCCTACCACTGAGCTGATTTGTTCTTTATTTTTTACATGTGTAGTATGTGTTGTGGGTGGGTATGTGCCATATCATTACATTCTTTATCTTTAAATCATCATTGCCATTAACTGCTTGTTTGGATTTCCAGGAAAAAATATAGAAAGGCAGTGTTGATTTCTCAGAATTCATATAATCTAAGTTATTAATAATTTTTGAATATTTTTATGAAATATTAAGCATAACAAGTATAGAGTGGATTGTTTAATAGAGCTTTTAGACTTGTATCATATGCCACTATTATTATTCCTATAGATTTCTCAGTTGTTTACATCTCATCCCATAATTTCTGCAGCTGTTTCTTACTGTCGTATTTTAGAGAAGACTATATAGTATTTGATCCTTCAATACAAGATACATACCTACAAAATAAAGACACGAGGCTGGGAGTGAAGTTCAGTGGTAGAGTAAGCACTTAGTATACAAAAATCTTGGATTCTATCACCTGTGTTTAAACATTAATTAAATAGTAAATAAATAAGTTAATGAATAAATACTAACCTTATCACAGTGCCATTACCAACTAACAAAATGAACAGTAGCATTCTGTTGTATTCATTCACATCCCCTAAGTTATGTCCAAAAGTCTCTTTTAGTTCAGGTGTTATTAGAATTCAATCAAAGATTACAAGAACTATTAAATCCAAATTCAGAATGGGTTCCCATTTTCTGTCTCTCCCAACCTCCACTACCCTCACCCCAAAATGACAAGGACATAGTTGAAAAATATGAACCAATTGCTCTGTAAAATATCTCACCTCTAGATTTGTCTGAAGGTTGAATCAGGCATTCTGCAGTGAGCTAGTGTACAGACTCATCATTTTGGAAAGGTGTTAGTATGGTGTGGTAGGATGTGAACTCTACTTGTTTCAAGTCTACTCTTGTCTAAGTCCATGTATGGACATTTGAGAGAGACAGCTTGGGTGTTAGATTGCATGTAAGTTTCTTCTAACTATTGCCTGTATCATAATGAAAAATTTTCTGTGTCTCTTAGTATTCTCACTTCCTCCCTTAAAATTACATATGTGATTTGATAAGAGCATACAGAACTGTTAAAA
This sequence comes from Zapus hudsonius, assembly GCA_004024765.1. NCBI lineage: Eukaryota > Metazoa > Chordata > Mammalia > Rodentia > Dipodidae > Zapus > Zapus hudsonius. The sequence goes on along the minus strand of PVHP010010736.1, from coordinate 26,130 downwards.
GGTTTGGCTTCTCATCAGGCCTAGCTACCTAGGATCTCTGAGTTCACTCATCAAAGTAACTGCTTTCTTCCAGGTGTCAGGTGTTTTTTTTTTTTTTTTGATATGATTAGGATCATGAACTAACTTGTTTGCTATGGGGCTGGCACAGGTCAGTCCACCAAATGTAGTGATTGTGCACTTTCTTGTTGATAATGACAATATTTTTCTTTAGGTTGGAACTCAGTTTATCCGTGGTGTCTCTGGAGGAGAAAGGAAGAGGACAAGTATAGGAATGGAGCTAATCACTGATCCTTCCATTCTGTTCCTGGACGAGCCCACAACTGGTTTGGACTCAAGCACAGCCAATGCTGTCCTTATGCTCCTGAAAAGGTAAGTGCTACAGGAGCATGGATCTTTATTTAATCCTTGCAGGGAAATCCAAAGTGGAGAACAGAATTTCTTCCTTTTCTGTTAGAGGGAAACAAAGAACTGTTATGAAAATCATAGAGAAGGATGATTGTGGTGGGGGCGGAGTGCTGTTTTCAATAGCAGGATTGTCAGAGAAGACTTCAAGTGCATGACACGTGAGCTGGGAGTGAGGGAGTGAGTGAGTGAATAGGTGAAAGTTGGCTGTCTAGCAAAAGACAACCCTAGTTGGAAGGAACAGCCAGTGGCCCTGAGGCAAAGCATGCCTAGTGTGTCTGGGAACATCAAAGAGACCAGAGGGACTAGAACTCAGTGACCTGACCCCATAGGATATTGGCTAATATACTGTCATAACAAAAGATTGTAGACTGAGTGAGTGAACAACAGAAGTTACTTTTCTTACAGCTCTGGAGGTCTGTCTTGTTGGCTAGTGTGTCTACGTCCTAATGTTCTCCTGAATGAACACTAGTCAGGTTAGGACAAGGTGACCTTGTTTATTCTTAATTACCTCTTTGACAACTCTTGTCTCCAAATATTGCACCATTTTGAGGTTCTAGCCTCAGGACTTCAATATGAGTCTTTGGAAGGACACAGTTCAGTGCGTCAAAGCTGATATTAGGAGAGTTTGAGTGGGAGTAATCTTACATAGACCTCATCGACCACTGGGAAAAGTAAGACTTTCCCGTGGCTGTGTGATGAGGGAAGCAGTGGAGAGTTTTTGAGCGCTGCAGTGGAATCTGTGGAGAAGGCTGTGCAGTTGGGCCATGGTGAGGTAAAGATGCCAGCCGTGGGGCTGATGAGATGTGACAGTGCCCTGTCCAGGATGTGAGTAGGTTTTGAGTCTGTTTTGAAGAGTAAACCAATGGGATTAACTCAGAAATTAGACCTGAGTGTGATCATTTGGTTATGAGCAAGGGGAAGAATAAGGTAAAAGAAGTAGTATTAACATTGATTAAGAAAATAAGCGGTAGCAAGAACGTTTAGAATAAAAGCCTCAGAAGTTGTTTTGTATATCTTCTTTAAAATGAATAAAACAACCATTTTGTACTAACACAAAAACTCCAAAAAGAATAAAAGAAAATCCCACTCCCTTCAATAGGTTCCCAATAGTTGCCTTTCCTTCTCAGCTCCCCACCAATCTTTTTCTTCCACTATACATGGCCTGTCACCCTAAATACTCCTGAGTAACTCCAAAAAGAAAGGAGCCTCCTCCCCTCCCCCACCCATCCTGGTAAAGAAGTCAATACCTTGCAGGCTGCAGACTCCTCCATCGTGTTACCAGTATCCTAAAGCATCTGCTTCCCTTCTCCCCAGCACGATCTTCTCTAATGTCACATTCTTTCTGGATTTTTCTGCCCCACCCCTCCATATTCTGCATGAGTTCTCTTGTCTTTCCTTAGCCATCATGTCCTTGCCAGTATTGTGTATGTCACAAGTTGACTCTCATTTTGGGTTCATCTCCGGGTTTCTATGAGTAGACTCAAGTCACCAACCTTGATTTGGCTTTCCGAATCCTCTTCGATATGGCTTTTGTGTTCTTTTGACATTTCCCTTGATCATTGTTCTAGTATGTCTTTATGGTCGTGGAGATGTTGTACTTTTCCTGCATCAACTGTATTTATAAGGAGCCCTGCTTCCTTCTGGTGTAGTAAATATTTAAAATCTGAGGCCTGGCTGTTCAGTATACTCACTGCTCCTGGAGTGTTACTGCTTCTGGACTTTTATAGACAGAGCTAGGAAAGATACATAGATGAGTATATAAGATCTGTACTTTAATTGGCAATATGTTGAATATAGTTTTATATATGTGTATATTTTATATATTTTGAATAGAAAGATATATGCAAACATACGTTGGTATCTATTGATGCTTCTATTAGTGTATATATTAAAAGCCCATGAGTTCACAATAATTTTTACTATTTCAATGTGACTCCCATTATCTCAATATATTCATATACTTCCTTAAATTTGTTCAATGCAACAAGTCCCAATTGCCTGATCACTTCCTTTACCTACCACCTCTGGAAATCCCCCTGCTACACATGCCACTTCCATGAACAAGTCTCTGAGGTGGAAGAAAAGAAACCGACAGATAACTAAGATTTTATGTTTTAAGTTTTAGCTGTCAGTTGCACAAATGGGTGAAGATGCCTGGTTGTATGTTTAGTATCCAGGTTCTGTTCCAGAGAATATGCATCGTATTTTTTATTTTCTGTAACTGTCAATGGTGTTCCTTAGAGAATGAGGAGCTAATATAGGATATTGTATGGACTTTATGTTTTATATCCCAGGCATGCTTCCTAATGTAGAAAGCGCTAATCTGGTTTTCTTAGGTACCACTGTGCATACTAATCATCTGCAGGGCTGGAATATATGCAGATTTCATTTGTGTAGGTCTCAGGTACAGGGTGTCCATTGGAGACTCTTAGAGAAGATGCTGATTCCGATGCCACTGATCTGCAGACCCTCCTTGACTAGCAAGATTCTCCTGCAATTCTACTTCCTGCTTCCTACTCTGTTGCCTACCAACTAATGTTCCAGTTTCTGAGTAAAGGATTCATTATTGGCATGCTTTGCTGTAGTCTCTCTTTCTCTTTAACATTTTCATTGTGTGTATTCTTACTGTGCTGCATTATGGACACTTTCACACAAGTATACATTATATGTGGAGCATATCTTCCCAGTCCTCCTACCCCTCTGTTTCCCACTTTCCCCTCACTCCCATTAGTTTATGTTTCCCTAGACAGTCATGTTTATATACATGATTTTATTTATCTATATGAAGTCTAGAAATCAAATGATATTTGTCTAACTGAGACCTACTTAATTTGTTTAATATTATTGCCAGTTACATTCATTTGCTGCAAATAACTTTGTTCTTTGTTGCTAACATTTTATTAACCTGTATCTCTGTTGTTGAACACCTACAAAAGTTGGTTTTATAACTTTTTCTGCATTATCTTTACTTAGCTTGTTTACCAACATTAACACTTACAGACATGTACACACATACACACATACACGTACAAGCATGCTCTGTAGTGCTTGCTGTATAAAAATGATCTATAGTTTTCTGAATAGATATTGTTATTTCATATTTGGTTGAATTTATTCTATCTTGAATATCTCTTCTCTTTTTAGTGCATTCCTGTTGGGCCTCTTAATACTGTTCTTTAGACTGGTATCTTCAGCAGTAGGGTCTTATCTTTTACCTCAGGTGGGTAATCAAGTGCTTTGACAGAAGCCTATCTTGTTTTGTGGACCTCATAGGTCTCTCTGATCAACAGCTCAGTGTGGGTAGTAACTGATTTCTGGTATCGGGACAAGCCAGATCCAAATTTATTAGGGTTATAGGCTTTATCCCACCCTCGTAGGGCCCTTCTTACAAGAAATTATTACAAGAAATTTTGCAATTTCTGTTTTGATTTCTTCTGTGACTCAGTCATTGTTTAATAACATATTGTTCAGTCTTGGGAGCTGGTATAGTTTCTGTTGTTTTATTTCTTGTTAATTTCTACCTTTAATGCATTTTGGGCTGATATGATGCAATGAGTTACGTCAATTTTTTTGAATGTATGGAGTCATGTTTTATTTCCGAATATGTGGTCTGTTTTGGAGAAGGTTCCATGGGCTGCTGAGAAGAATGTGTATTATGTATACTTGGTTTGGAATGTTATGTGGACATTAGGTCTAATTGATCTAAGGTGTTGTTAAGAGCCTTTATTTACCTGCTTACTTTCTGTTTGGATGATCTGTCTAGTGATGACAATGGTGTATTAAAGTCTCCTTCTGTGATGGAATTGGAGTTTATTTCTGATTTGTTGTCAAGTAAGTTTTGCTTTATGAAATGTGGTACACCTGTGTTTGGTGCATATATATTTATGGTAGTAATATTCTCTTGTTGAATCATTTCCTTAATGAGTAAGAAATGGCCTTCTTTGTTCTTTAGTACTCTCTTTGCTCTCAATGTTTAGAGTTTTAACTATGTTGTGGCTTAGAGAGTTTCTTCTTCAGTCCTGTCTGTTTGGTGTTCTATGAGCTTCTTGTATCCAGATGAGCCTCTCTCTTGTAAGATTGGGAAATTTTTCTTCACTAATTTTGTGTATTATGATCTCTGTGCCTTTGGCCTGGATTTCTTCCCCTTTTGATATCTCCGTGATCCAGATGTTCACTTCAGGGTGTCCCACAGTTCCCTCATAATTTGTTCACATGATTTTTTGAACTTATCAAAGTTTTTAGAATCCCTATCAATTTCTTCTGTCTTGTCTTCCAGTTCTGAGGTTCTGTCCTCTAGATTATTAACTCTGGTAGTGAAGAATTATAGAGAGGCTTTTAATTTCCCTGTTTGGTTTTTGTTTTCTGTTGCATTTTTCTGCATCATATCCATCTCTCTGTTGAGTTCCATTTTCAGGTTATAGTTTGATTTTCTTAATGTTTCCTGAAATTCATTCTGGCATTTGTTCATATCTTCATTAAGCTTAATCAGTGGTTCATTATGATCTTCTAATCATTGGCTTACTTTAAATTCATTTATTGATCTTTTGATGTCTCTCCATTTTCATAATTTAAGCCTGTTGATGAAGGTTGTGTGCTGTAAGTGCTGATTCTGTTCCACTTCATTTATGGATTTCTTGAACGTTTCTAGCTCAGCCATTATTTTGGTCAGAGTCACCTTGCAATTATATCCTGAGCTTAGTATTCTCTCATTGTGGGATTGTATTTCTGTTATCACCCCTATATTTTTGGTGGTAATTTCTATTGTGGGGCTTGGTGACCTTGGTGGGGAGGTCTCAGCTTGCTTTGCTGTATTCTTTGGTGTTGGGGTCTACCCATCTCAAGATGAAAGTCAAGTTTTCTTAAGAAAAGAGAAAATACTGGCCTTTGTAGGGTCTTCAGTGAGTGTTCTGTTTTGTGTTTAATCTGGATTGGAATGGGGTGGTGTTGTTATCACTGATGAGCAGGTTGCTGAGTGTCATGGTTTGATCCAGGTGTCCTCACAAACAAATGAATGTGTTCTGGGTAATTGACCCTCAGCTGATGGCAGTTCGGATTTTACAACCTCGATGGAGCTGTGTTTTTGGGGGCAGGCTTATGGGGTTATAAGTCAGCTTCCCCTTGCCAGAGTTTGGCACATCTTCCTGATGCTATTTCCAGTGCTGTGGCAGAGGTGATGTCCACCCCTCTGCTCATGCCATCATTTTCCCCGCCAGGATGGAGTCTCCCCTCAAGTCCGTAAGCCAAATAAACCCATTCCGCCAAAAGCCGCTTTTGCTTGGGCTCTTTCTGTACAGCAACTAGAAAGTTGCTTTGGAGGTCAGGAATCTCCTCCAGCTCTAATCATCACTGTGCCCGCCTCTGGGGATCAAGGAGTTCTGGAGCAGTAGCGCTTGCCCCTCCTCTCTCACTGCCCTCTAGCTGAGTGGATTGCAGGGTTTACACTGATACCTCTGTGGCAGGTGCCTGCCAGATGTCTGTGCTCCATAAATGGGGTAGGAGTGAGGCACCATGTGGGTGCTAGTAGCTGATGTAGTGTGCTGGGGGAAAGGTTGTTAGTGGGCTAAAAGTCTTATTTCTTCAGTGAGCATCTGTTTCTGGTTTGAGCCAGATTGGAATAGACTAGCTTTGTATCCACAGATGTGCAGCTTGTGGAGGTTACACATGGGCCAGCCACTCTGGGCTGGTGGCTGATACTAGAGCCGTGGTTGGAGGTGGAGAGCACAAGATGTACAGACAAAACATCAAAAACATCATGCCTAGCAGCAGCCTGTGGTACACAGGCCCCTAACACACTTGTGCCCTGAAGCATAGGTCCCAAACTCACCATGCCCTCACCGCTTCAATGCTCAGACTGCCCCAAACATACTAGGCCCCTCTCCAGTCCCAGGTGCCCAGGCTCTACACACACTGGCTCCCCTAGAACACAGGCCTCAACAAGCCATGCTCTTCACCTGCCTGGAGTGCACCAGCCCCAAACACACTAGTGCCCCAATGCACTGTCCCCAACCATGCCTGTCCCTGCACCAGTAAAGGGTGCACATACCCCACACACACTGGTGCCCCAAATGCACTGGCCCCAAATACGCAGCGTCCATCACCCACCTGGAGCACACAGGCCCCAAACTCACCCTGCCCGTCACCAGCTTTGGGTGCACAGGCTCCAAACACACTGGTACCCTGAAAGCACAGGTCCTAACTCACCATGCACTTCACCTCCTGGAGTGCACAGGCCCCAAACATGCTGGTGTCCTGAATGCACCGGCCCTCCAACATGCTGGTCCCCTCACCTGTCTGGCATGCACAGAGGATACTTTTTTAAAAACAATTTTGCACACTGATTCTGGCTTTGGTTCTCCTACTACATGTAATTGATAATTCCTCCAAAAAGAGATTTTAGCACTGTTTTTCCCTGGAATTTGGCTTGAGATCAAATACACCTTTGCCTCTTAGGACTGTGAATGCTTGGTCGATTGACTTTTAAGCCTTATCAGTAAAATGAAGGAAATAATATTGGGAGTGCCTTATTTTGAGGACTTCAATGTGCTCTAAATAATCTCTAAAGCATTAGCAAAGATGTGATTAATACTTACTAATGTTAACTTTTACTACCAGAGGAGAAGAATGAAAACTAATTCCTGGCACATCAGAACACTTATAAAAATTGGACATAGCACCATTATTTTAATTGTCCATAATTATTTCTCAAACTTGAGTATATATGCAGATTACCTAGGTTGCTTGTTAAAAACCCATGTATTCCCTGCCTATTCCTCCAGAGATTCTAGTTCAGTGTCTGTGATGATTTTCCTAGAATCTACATTTGTCAGTAAACATTCTAAATTCTATTCTATGTTCCTCTCCCTTAAAAATTCTATTTATTTTGTTTGTTTTGATTTTTGCTCTGGAGGTTGAACCCAAGGCCTCTCACATGCTAAGGACAACTGGACTCCACTGAGCTGCACTTCCAGCTGCTCTAGACTTTTAAACAGAAGCAAAATGAGCTGAGATATATGTATATAAGAAATGATCAAGTTGAACTGGAAACAAATGGCTTAACAGCAGGGCTAATGTATTTTTTTTAACAATGAATGCAAGGTTCAGATGCTTAATGGCTCATTATTTTTCTTCTTGAAACTTAGGATGTCTAAACAGGGCCGAACAATCATCTTCTCCATTCATCAGCCTCGGTATTCCATCTTTAAGTTGTTTGACAGCCTCACTTTATTGGCCTCAGGAAAACTCATGTTCCATGGACCAGCACAGGCAGCTTTGGAGTACTTTGCATCTGCAGGTAAGGTTGATTGTTTTTCTCCATGTGGTAAGACCTTTATCCACAGAACTGTGGAGGAGAGTGCAAGAAGAGGGAGAGCCTATTAGATTCTGTCTTCCCTAGCCCCCTCCCTTACCCTCTAAAAGTCAATTCTCTGTATTTTCCAACACCATCAGGTTTGTGTTCTTGGGTTACCTTATCTTGTCTTTTATAGGCTACCAATGTGAGCCCTACAACAACCCTGCAGATTTCTTTCTGGATGTCATTAATGGAGACTCCTCTGCTGTAGTATTAAACAAGCAGGAAGACGACCATGAAGGTATGTGACTCTCTTAGATTTATAGATTATTTTTAACCTGTTGATTTGATTAAAGCACAATAATATGGCTCATTTAGAACACATTTTTTGGATTCATGTTAATTCAGTGTTGTGAAACTAGTCCATACACTTTGTTGTTCATGAGTGTTGTGGATGTTTTTGATTTAATTTACTCATTAGCATGTCAGTTGTAAGGTAAATTCCCATTTAAAGTATGTTTGCTGTTTATAGTATTTTTTTTGTTTTGTTTTATTTTGAGGTAGGGTCTTATGCTAGCCTAGGCTGACCTGGAATTCACTATGTAGTCTGAGGCTAGCCTTGAACTCATGGCAATCCTCCTATCTCTGCTTCTTGAGAGTTGGGATTAAAGGTATGCACCACCACGCCTGGCTGTTTATATTATTTTAAAAATAGGAAACTTGCTACTTTATGCATTTGCACATAGTAAAAAGCAGTAATGATATTTGTAAATGAAGGATTATAGTTTTATATGACATAATGCTTTTTGAAGAATTAGGGGCTGGATTATTGGGAAAAGGTCAATGAGTTTGCTGTATCCATAAAGATTATGGCAGTAGTCAGTTAAATTCACTGTTTTTTTTCTGATATTTAAAACAATGAAGAACAATGACACAGTCAGCAATTTCTTTTTAACACAAGTTTTAGAATTAAGGGATTATTCTAGTACTGAGTCATAGGAAAATGGGTTATTATTAGTTGCTATTGGTGAACGATGTTTCTCTTCTTTACTCACTTATCCACAGCGGTCAAGACTGAAGAGCCTTCCAAGAGAGAAAAGCCAATCATAGAAAAATTAGCTCAGTTTTATACCAATTCCTCCTTCTACAAAGAAGCAAAAGCTGAATTAGAGCAACTTTCAGGGAGTCAACAAAAGAAGAAGAGCTCCACCTTCAAGGACATTTCCTATGTCACCTCCTTCCATCATCAGCTCAAATGGATTACCAAGCGTTCATTCAAAAACTTGCTGGGTAATCCCCAAACCTCTGTAGCTCAGGTAATCTGACAGATTCTGGTTGTGCTACAAAATATCCATGAGGAGGAATTTGGTTCTGATATAATTTAGCTCAGTATTATGTTTCTTTTCTACCTACCCTTCTGTTTGTTCCTCACCCATACTCCATAAGGGATGTGGAAACTGTATAAAATACAACTGGTTATTTATGGACAGCATTTTTCGTGATTTCTTAAGAGTACCTTAGATTTTTTTTTGATGATTTAGACAAACTGTAATGGATAATCTTTGTAGAATTTTATTTTATGTTTTCAAAGATTTGAAAGTAAAGGTGATGCCAGCCACGTTTATGATTGTGTAATAGTTGTCCAGTTTCATTCACTGGTTGAGTCTACAACTTCATCCGTGTGAGTCAGCCTTTTGTCACTGGGACAAAATATCTGAGAAATCAACTTAAGGGTAGAAAAGTTTGTTTTGGCTGATTATTTTGGAGGTTTTAGTTCATGTTGTTTAGCTGTATTGATTCTGGACTTAATTTCCTCCAGCTATGACTCAACTCCTAAGAGCCTATTCAGCTATGAACGCATCAGTGAGTTTAATGCATTGTTTGGGTTAATGCCTGTTATGGTTTTAATTTGAAATGTCCCCCAAAGTCTCAGGTATTGAAAAATAGGTCTTCAGCTGGTAGAGATATTTTGGGAGGCTCTGGAAATATTAGGAAGTGGAACCTAACATAAAGATGTAAAGATCATTGGGGATGGGTCTTTGGAGGTAGGCTTCTGGGGTATCTTATCCCTGCCCCCTTTCTCCCAACTTCCTGCAAAAAAATATGTTTTAAAGCCTAGTAACCTGTTCCCAATACCACTCTATGGGCCTAGGACCAACAGAGTCAAGGGACCATGGACTGAACTTCTGAAACCATGAGCAAAACAAGCCATTTTTCATAAATTATTCTTTCCATAACTTTTCTTCTCAGGTATAGTGTTGATAAAAAAAAGTATTGCTGTGTCTATGTTCTGGTCCCTTCTCAAAAATGCCATCAGCTGAGGAATCAAGCCTTAACATATCAGTCTATGGGGAAATTCTAGATCCAAACCATGATACCAAGACAAGCTCATGTGCTGTACTGTGTGATGCAGTCATGCACAAAATGGATGAAATGGAAGCCTCAGCTTTCCTGGAGTCCATTTGATTGTGAAGGCAGAGCTGACTGAATACAGAATTACAACACGTAGCATGTCAGCTGGAAGGAGGGACTCTATGAAGAGGGCATAAGGAAACAAGGGGAAGGGGAAAGAGGAGGAAATCAGGAGGTGGTGAGAGAAGCCTAGTGTCACTGAATACAGCTGAGGGTAGTTTGCACTGTCTACTGACTGAAGGAAGAGCCTGTGTGCAAAATGCTATTCCCTAGAACTGATTTTCATTGATTTAGAAAGTCTAATGTTTGAAAACAGTTTCTACCTCAAAGAGTGCAGTTCAAACACAAATAGTAATAGACTTACCAAGGCTATTTATTCACTGTCTAACTCTCTTAACCAAGATTACATAGCATTCTTTTCTTCTTTTGATTAGCTCCATGGCTGTTGTTGATTATCACTATTCTAAGTTTTTCTAGTTTTTAACCTCTATATTAAAAAATTAGTTCATTAGTCTAGTTTATAAGGAAATTGATTTAACTAGTCTCCTTCCCTTTTTCCCTCCCTCCCTCCCTCCCTCCTTCCCTCCATATGGTACTATGGATTGAACTCAGGGCCTCACACACACTAGGCAAGTGCACTACCAATAAACTATATCCCCACTCCTTTAAAAAAAAGTATGTGTGTATGGGTGCATTCTCCATGGGACAATGTGGAAGTCAGAGGACAACCTTGGTGTGTTTGTCCTCTCCTTATTATACCTTCTTGAGGTGGGATCTCAATCTAACCCAGGCTGACCTGGAACTCATTCTATAGTTCTAGGCTAGCCTTGAATTCAGCAATCTTCTTACCCCTGCTTCCTGAGTGCTGGGATTGAAGACGTGTGCTGCCATAAAAGTTTATTTTTAAATAATTTATTTATTTGAGAGAGAGACAGAACAACAGGCAGAGAGGAGTATGGGAGCACCAGGACCTCTTGCTACTGCAAATGAACTCCAGATGCATGCACCTGGCTTTATTTACTTGGATACTGGAGAATTCAACACAGGCCATCGTGTTTTGCAAGCAAATGCCCTTAACCACTGAGCGATTTCCCCAGCCCCCACATTCTTTTTGAGACAGGGTCTCTTTTAATGTTTTTGCTGTGTGTGTGTGTAAGTATCACAGTCCTAACTAGTTTCCAGATCCTACTGGCTCTGCTTCCCATTACCATAGGCACATTAGGATCACAGATGTGTGAACCACTTGCAGCTGACTTTATGTGGGTGCTAAGGAATTGAACTTTGGGACATCAGGCTTGAAAGCAAACATCTTTAACTGCTGAGCTATCTCCCCAACCCCTCAGCCCCACTCCTTTTGATGTTTTGTATTTTGAGATAGAGTCTCACTATTACTCAGGCTTGCCTTGAACTCACTTGAACTTGCCTCCTGAGTAGTTGGAATTACAAGCCTTGTTAACAGGCCTGGCTGGGTTGTTATTTTATTTTATTTATTTATTTATTGATTTTTAGAGGTAGGATCCTGCTCTAGTTCAGACCAACTTGGAATTCACTATGTAGTCTCAGGGTAGCCTCAAACTCACAGCAATCCTCTACTTACCTCTGCCTCCCAAGTGTTGGGATTAAAGGTGTGCACCACCAAGCCCAGTTTATTTTTTTTAACATTTTTAGTTTTTGCTTATGTGTATGAGCATTTATGTGCATACTGGTAAGTAATGTGGTTGTGTTTGTTTGTGTGGTGTCTGAATATGTATGTGCCCCTGTAGCAGCCTTAAGTTCACCTGAGGTGGAGGTCACTCACCTGCAGAGGCTGAAGAAAAGTCAGGTGAATTGTTCCATTGATTTTCCACCTGGTCTTGTTTTTAAAAAATATCCTTTCTTTCTTTCTTTCTTTCTTTCTTTCTTTCTTTCTTTCTTTCTTTCTTTCTTTCTTTCTTTCTTTCTTTCTTTCTTTCTTTCTTTCTTTCTTTCTTTCTTTCTTTCTTTCTTTCTTTCTTTCTTTCTTGAGAGAATATGAGAGAAAGAGGCAGAGAGAGAGAGAGAGAGAGAGAGAGAGAGAATGGGCACATCAGGGCCTCCAGACACATGTGGGTCCTGGGGAATCAAACTAGGGTCCTTCTGCCTTGCAGGCAAATGCCTTAACCATTAAGTCATCTCTCCAGCCCCCTGGTGTTTTGAGCCAGTCTCCTTTTATGAATTCTGGAGCTTTTGGGGCTCTGAGCATGATTCTTGCATCTCTGCTTCCCTGTGGGATTAGAGTTAAAGGCATGCATGGCCACAGTTTTACGTGGGATCTGGTGATCTGGATCCAGGTAGTCACAGGTCCCCTCAAGCCCTCACACTCAACTGCTAAACCATCTCTCCAGCCCTGAGTTATTATTTATATTACCAACCATTGTGTTTCTGTTGAGTTCTTAACAAATGAACCATGATTTTTCACAGTAAACATTGTTGCCTTTTAAATGTTATTTGAAAGCCAGCATCTTATTTAAGTCACACTGTCAATTGCTCCAAATGCCACCAGTCCTTGTGATTTGGCATCAGTAGAACAGAGGCATTTTGTGTCCCATCAATCAAGGGTAATATTTCATTCATTGACAAAGTTGATGTGATTTGGAAACACGTCAGGTAAATTAGATCCATCAACCTGGTTTACCCATTGCTGTACAGTGAGATGATATAACGAGTTTACTCTCTCTCTCTATATATATGTATATATACACATACATATATATATATACACACACACGTGTGTGTGTGTGTGTGTGTGTGTGTGTGTGTGTGTGTGTGTGTGTGTGTATTGCTAAGGATCAAACCCAGGGTCTGTGTATGCTAAGCATGTGCACTAACACCTTTAACCCTATGAACGGATTCAGGGTCTCACTTTATAGCCTCAAACTCCAGGCAATCCACCTGTTCCAGTCACATTAGTGCTGGGATTACAGGTGTGAGCCACCGTACCAGGTCTTATGAGCTGCTTCTTCAGTAAGATTTATGCATTTGATTTTTCTTACCTTCCAATAAAAGTAATTTATAATTTTTTTGTCTAAGTCTCATGAATGTAGTCCTGAGTAGGGATGATTACAATGTAGTTTTTGCACTGTACCCTGATAGTGCCTGTTTTGGTGCGAGGCTTTCTTATGGTGCAGACTCAGGCTACTGACCTTGTCAGTGGACAAAGTTCCACAAAAGGAATTCCAGCAATGTTTAGAGAAACAACAGTCTTTAGAATAAAGGAGACTCTTGTATCTCCCTGAGAACAGCAAGACAACTTTTATTTAAGGTTTTCAATGCTATGAGTAGGCCAGGTAGTAAATACTTTAGGTTTTGCAAGCCAAACATGGTCTTTGGTTCAGATAGTCAACCCTGCTATGTTAGTGTGAAAGCAGACAGAACAACAACACACCTTTATTCATGGACACTGAAGTTGTGGTCTTCTTAAAAGTTTATTTTATGTAATTACTTAATTCATTTATTCTTTATATGCAGTATGTATGCTGTGAGTATATATAATAAATATATAACATGTGCAGATGTATTTGCCCCATGCACAGACCATAGGAGAATATTTGGGGTCCTTGGCTATTACTCTCCATTACCTCATTGCGATAGAATTTCTCACTGAACCATTTCTTTTCTTCTTTTTTTCCTGCTTAGACTGGCTAACTTGCTAAACCTCTGGTTTCTGTCCCCAATAGGACTGGGGTTACAGGCACATATGGATATGCCCAGCTTTTTATGTGGATGCCTGGGGTTGGGGGAGGGGAAACATTGAATTCAAATGGTCTCAGGCCCTCATACTTGTATGGGGAGTACTCTTACTGAGCCATCCCCAGCCCCTAAAGTTCAGTGTTGTATTGTAAGCAATATTATCTTTGACCCTCTCCCCCAATTGGTGAAGATAATTCTTAGCTCACAAATGGGCTTATGAAAATATCTGGCCAGTCCTATTCTCTGTTCCATAGTCTGCTGATCTTTGACATAGATGCTTAATGTTGCATCTTTTTATGAGCATGGAGTCATTAAAAATTTTATGGATTCCTGTTGACAATTCTTTCCTCTATGATCTTGTATCTATAACTGTAACTAGTTTGAACTAGTTAATTATTTACATGATTCATACTTAGCCTCTAACCACAGATCTTGGAATGAGTGAGTTATCTATTAAAAAAGTGTAATTTTTAATGTGTTAAGAGTTTCCTGTTCAAATCAATTTGGAAGGCATTATTATTATTTTTTAAATATTTATTTATTTGCAAGGAGAGAGAGAAAGGAAGGAAGAGTGGAAGAGTAGAGTGCTAGCCACTGCAAATGAACTCCAGATGCATGTGCCACTTTGTACATCTGGCTTTATGTGGATACTGGGGACTTCTTAGGCTTTGCAGGCAAGTGCCTTTAACTGCTAAGTTATCTCTCCAGCCCCGCCCAGGAAGACATTATTATTTATCTCTCTTAGTCATTAATATATTAAGTATCTGACTCATTTTTAATATCTGACAACACTTTGGTATCTTCAGCAACAGGGTCTTACCTTTGGCCTGGGACAGGTAGTCAAGAGCTTTGACAAAAGCATGACTCATTTTTAAAAACAATAATATAAACTTCACTCAGAACACACCGTGATGATATGTGAACACATTTGAATAAAGACACAATAACATATTTGGATTTTTTAATACTTTGTTCAAAAATACAGAGGCCAATACAGAAAGCTCATAGGCTCATTTTTCCCAATATATGATTTGTACTTTGCCTGATATTTTTCCTTTTCTCATGCAAGAAAAACTTACAAAAGCATGACATGATCACTAGGTAAATCATTTTTACTGTATGTTTCAAAGTTGAGTCGAAGTGGTTTTAGAACTTAGAAGCCTTTAAGAGACAGCCTAATATTAGTGCTTAGCGTTTGCATTACAAGCTTAAATGCAAAAGAAACAAAGAATGAGAAGTGTCTAGTATGGAAGCATGAATATTTTCAATTATGCTGTCAAAGAGAAGACTTATAAACATGTGTGTGCTACACATTGATAGAGCTGTGAGCTTTTATTCATTCTGTTATTTTGTTGTATGCATATTGCGTGGGTACACGTGTGTGGGTGCATGTATATGTGAGTACACATGTATGTACATGTATGTGGAGGTCAGAGGACAAACTTGGGTGTCATTCTTCAGGCACTATTCACATTTTTTTCTTTTTTGAGGCAGGGTCTCTCATTGGCTTGAAGCTCACCAAGTAGGCTGGACCAGCTGGTCAATGAGCCCCAGGAATCTGCCTGTCTCCACCTCCTTGGCACAGGGATTATAAATGCGCACACTATGCTGGATTTTTTTTTTAACATGGGTTCTGGGCATTGAACTCAAATCCTTATGATACTTTACTGACTGAGCTGTCTCCCCAGCCCTCAGCATTTATTTCAGAAGCTTGGTCTGCTGAAATGAAGTATAGAGTACATTCTGAAGGGTTGTGAAAATATGCAGGGGGGAAGGATGTGGGACCCCTCCCCCTTGATTTCTGTCTTATTAGCAAAGAGATTGGTGATTCTTGCCAGACTGGTGTTCAAAACTTCTCAGATCATATATATAGATCTATCTATCTATCTATCTATCTATCTATCTATCTATCTATCTACTTTTTTTTGTTTTTCAAGGTAGGGTCTCCTCGCTCTAGCTCAGGATGACTTAGAATTCACTATACAGTCTCAGAGTGACCTTGAACTCATGGCAATCCTCCTGCCTTTGTCTTCCAAGTGCTGGGATTAAAGCCATGCTCTACCATGCCCAGCTCTGTTTTTCTTCTTTACCTTACTTATTGCAAAAAATGTCCTTCACATATAACATCATGTCTTAACATTATAATACTGAGTATTTTTAGCTTTGACATTTCCAAGATGTATGGTAGGATTTTTTTCAACTGATTAATTCATCTTACATTAAAAATTATTCAAGATAACAATAGTAATAATAATTATAATAAAGATGATGATGATTGATAATGAAGAAAAAGAAAAGTCCTTCAAATAAATTACAGTATAACATAACCCTTTACTCCTTGCTAAAGGGTAAAATCCTTAAGAGAGTTTATCCTAAAGGGTTGTAGGAGGGAATTATGGTCAGGGTACATTATATATAATGTATTAATATTTTAATAATAACAATAATTAATTAATATTTTATTGACAACCTCCATATACATATATGTTTGTAAAATTTGTAAAAGAGGGGTTTTACCCTAAAACCAAATGCTTGTGTAGTCTCTCCTCGTGAACCATCAGGCGAGGATGTCCAGACTCTGCAGCTCAATTGTGCTGTTGATTATGGGCCTAGTGGTGAGGTTGCTGGAGACACAGTGATAGAGGAGGAGAATGGACACACTTCTGTGCTGCAGACAAAGCTGGTGAATGCTTTGCTGACAGCCCGTTTTCCCATGTAGGCACAGACTCTCCCCGGAGGTTTCATAGGTGGGGCCCAGTTGACCTTTACTTCCTTAGCTTGCAGAATTCTATTGTCATAATTTGTGATTGTGTGCTTTAAACTTTTTATTTATTTTTAAAGTTAAAGAAAGGCATCCTGTTTTCATTTGAACCTCTTATGTAAAACTGCATGTTCGCTGGCACCAAGGCTGAGAGGTCATTCCAAGTCAAAACTCTTAGCCACTTGGACCAAGTTCAGAAAAATAACTTTCCCAGGTGCCTGCATTCTCTGCTACTCTGTGTGTCATCTTGTGTCTAGTACCTGAACTATGTATGCCCTTCACTGGCCATGCCTGGTGATGTATTAGGATCTGCTCTGTTGCCCTGAGAGCAAATAAATTTTCAATTTACTCTAGATAGCAGTTTAATAAC
This sequence comes from Zapus hudsonius, assembly GCA_004024765.1. Taxonomy (NCBI): domain Eukaryota; kingdom Metazoa; phylum Chordata; class Mammalia; order Rodentia; family Dipodidae; genus Zapus; species Zapus hudsonius. The sequence continues at coordinate 9,186 of PVHP010010736.1, read as the reverse complement.
ATATTCTGTTTCATATACTCCCAGAAACTCTGACCGAGAATTTAAAGTGATTATTATAATAGTTGATATAAAAATGTTTTAATCTCTAATGGAAACTTCTATCTTCATTCTTCTTTTTGAAAAGATAATTGTTACAATCGTACTGGGACTGGTTATCGGTGCTATTTATTTTGGGCTAGAAAATAATCAGACTGGAATACAGAATAGGTAAGTAAATTTGGATCATTTTTTACTTCTGTAGGATAAATGAAAGACATGAACTAGTTCTAAGCAAAGGAAAAACAGGAGGCTTATTATAAAAGAGAAATGCAAAAGTCAGCTTCACAGACAGTGGCCAAATTTGGATCTTGATTTTGAGACACTTTTACTTCATTCAAGCTCATGAATTTAAGACAAGTTCAGGATAAATATAATGGTTTCATTGTGGTGTAGAAATAGTCAGTTAATTGAAAACTAGAAGAGTTCATTTTTTTTCCACACACATGTAAGTGTATGTATTGATGCAATCATATTACATAAATACATCCTTTAAATCAATTTAAGTATACAGCTCAGTGGCATTAAGGACTTCCACATTGTTGTGTAACTATTAGCAATAGCCAACTCTAGATGGATGCTTATTTGATTGAATCGATTCACCAGATCTATTAAGCAATAACTCCCAATACCCATGGGATGGTTTATCTCCAATGGTCAACTTGACAGGATTTAGAATTCCTATGGAAACAAATCTCTTGGCTTGTTTGTTAGAGCTTTTCTAGCTAAGATTTATTGAGGTGGGAAGACCTACCCTAACTGTGGGCAGTGCCATTCCATGGGCTAGGAGTGTGGATAAGAAAGCTTAACTGAGCATGGGCATTCCTCTGCCTCCTCCCTGCTCGTGTGATGGTGTGAAGCATGCTTTCTGCTGCTATGCTTTCCCAGCCATGGCAGACTTCCCCTCAAAATTATAAGCTGAAAAATAACCTTTTCCTTCCTTAAGCTGCTTCTGGTCAAGCATTTTGTTTCAGTAATGAGAAAGTAACTGATTCAGCCCCCAGGAAGCACTGTTCTCCTTTGAGTCTGAATTTGACCACTCTAGCTGCCTCTGTATATGGCATCTTAAGTCTTTGTCCTTTGGTGACTTCTCTTAATGTAATGCCTTAATAATTAATGGTTCATCTAATTTTGCAGCAGATGTCAGCATTTCTTTTTACACCGCACTTAGTCCATTGTGTGTATATGCTGTATTTTATTTATCCCTTTACCTGCTGATGAAAATCTGTGTTGTGTCTACCAGTTGGTTATTAAATACTGCTCCTATGAATCTACAACTGTGTATGAATCCCTGCCTTCTGTTCCTTGAGGTATCTTACCAGATGCGAATTGCTGAACCACATGGCAATTTCTTTAATTTCTGAGGAATTCCTATACTGTTTTCCACAACAGCAATACCATTTTGCATTCTTTTTTTTTTAAAAAGGATTGTTTATTTGTAAGCAGAGAGAGACAGAAGAGAGCCAGAGAGACTAGGTAAGCCAAGATCTCTAGCCACTGCAAATGGACTCCAGATGCAAGTGTCGCTCTTGTCGCAGTCAGCCACATGCCACTGGGATGAATCTCCAAACCAGGCAGTTATGGGAGGAAATGATTTATTGAAGCTACAGATACAGGGGAAGTTCCATAATGCAAAAGAGGCTGGTCCCCTTTCACAGGTCCAAGCAGAGAGAAAAACCCACCACCAACACCACACACACAACAGCAAACAGGCAGGGGCTAAAGGAGAGAAATCTCCTTCCCCCTTATATAGCCTTAGGGTGGGGTCTTGCAACATCCCAGACTTAATGGCTTCCCGAGTCTCTGGAATTTCCTTCCTGCACTGCTGTTGTGGTCAGCTTTCTAGTTGCTGCTCAAAAAGAACCCAAACAAAAGCGGCTTGTGGAGGAATGGTTTTATCTGCTTTAGGGACTCGAGGGGAGATTCCATCCTGGCAGGGAAAACGATGGCATGAGCAGAGGGGTGGACATCACCTCTGCCACAGCACTGGAAGTAGCGGTAGGAAGGTGTGCCAAACTCTGGCAAGGGGAAGCTGGTTTATAACCCCATAAGCCCGCCCCCAACAACACAGCTCCATTGAGGTTGTAAAACCCAAATTGCCATCAGCTGAGGATCAATTACCCAGAACACATTCATTTGTTTGTGGGGGACACCTGGATCAAACCATGACAATTGCCCACACAGGAAGGGACGTTAACTTCTAGCTCTCCTGGGCTTCCTTACATCCTGCCCCCTACTGAGATAATTAAAAAGATCAAGTGGACAACAAAACCTAACCATCACACATGTATACCGGGGAATTGAACTCATGTTGTTAGGCCTTGCAGGCAAGTGCCATAACAGCTGAGCCATCTCTCTTGCCCTCATTTTGCGTTCTTACCAGCAGCACACAAGGTTCTAATGTTTCCACATCCTCATCAGCAATCACTGTTTGTTCTTATTTTAAATAAAGATTTATTTGATCTTTTGAGAAATACTGAGTTAAGTCTTTTGCCTATTTAAAAAAATTGTTGAGTTATAGGAATTCTTCATTTTTATGGGCCATTATCTCTTATAAGATATATTACTTATATTTTCTCTGCTTCTGTATGTTGTTTTTTCACTGTGTTGGTAGTATCTATTAATGCATACATGCTTTTAATCTTGATGTAGTTTAGTTCATGCATTTTTTTTCTGCTGCTTATGAGCCTTTATGTGTTTTGATTTGACTTGAGGGTAGGATACTTGTGTGGAACTCAGTTTATCCTTTTTATTCTTTAGAATTATAACTGGTTAAGTGCAGAAAATCAGTGACAAATGAATGTTCAGTCCTACCTAGGAGATATACATCCCTGAACAGCATGAGGAGATGATTGCCCTCATGAACTCACAGCCATTGTGGTTGCTTGCTAAATATACTATATCTATATTCAGTAATGTTTTGTCCTTGAAAATTTCATTTTCTTTTTTAAATAGTTTTTTTTATTTATTTGCAAGCAGAGAGAGAAAGAAAGAAAGAGGGGGGAATGGGCACACTAGGGCCTCTTGCCACTGTAAACAAACTTCGGGTGTATGAGTTAGTCTGTGCATCTGGCTTTATATGGGTACTGGGGAATAAAACTCCAGCCATCAGGCTTTGCAAACAAGTGACTTTAATCACTGAGCCATTTTTTCCAGCCCTGAAAAATTTGTTTTTATAAAATTTAAACATTCTTTTTCTTTTTAAAATCTCTATTTTAATTTTGATAAATAAATATTGCATTTTGATAATATATAATCTCACATTACCTTCCCTTATTTGCCTCACTCCTACTCTACTCCTTCTCATTTCTGTCACTTGCTCAGCAGTGACCCTTTCTCTATCCATACAGAATTTTGACTGGCCCGTCATGTGCAGGTCTTATACAGGTAACCACAATTGCTATGAGTTCACGAGGGTAATCATCTCCTCATGTCCGGGTAACAGAGTCTTGCAATGCCTCTCCATTCTCCAGCTCTTACAGTCTTTCTGTTCAGAGATGTATATGTCCTAGGTAGAACTGAACATTCATCTGTCACTGACTTTCTACACTTGACCAGTTGTAATTCTCTGCATTAACCGCCTCCCACTGCCAAGGAATGAGAAACCTTTACTGACCAGAGCTGACATCAGAGCTCATCTGTGTGTATAAAAATACACATTTAAGAGACAATTTGACAGCATATCTATTTAGCAATATAATAATAATAGATCCTTCCCTAGGCCTATTGACTCCCAAGTCGATGGACTTTTGACCTGGTTTTCAGTACCAAGAAGGAGTGTCTTCCTGAAGAGCAGATCTCAATTGAAATTAGATGATTATCTCCATAACATTCATGCCACTATTGCACCAGAGGACGTATCTTACGTGGTACATCAGTATTATAGAATGCAGGATTTGCCCGAGTGATATCATTGGTGACTTTTCTCTGCTCTCAGTCTGCGTAGCACCTTCAGCACTATGAAAATTAGCCAGCAGGAAGAATGCTTTCATTTTGGCTCCTACCTGAGTTCTGTATGTCCTGTAATCAATGGCTGTGGTATCTTTAGTAATAGGGTCAGGTCTTCCAGTTCTAGTGGGCAGCCTAGAGCTATGGCAATAGCCTGCACTATTGTGGGAGCCTCAGAGACTTCCTTGACCAACAACTCATTAGAAGGTATCCCATGGATATTATTGTTTGATAAGCAGCCATGGCTGCTAGGAGCTACATTATCCATCTCAGTAGGCACCTCTGTTCATTCTATTATTTGTATATAGTTTTCAATACTAGGTAGTAGATTTTTTTCATGGCTTTTTCATATCTCCTAAGTTTTGATTCTTCCTCTCTCCCTCTTCCTCCCCCTCTTCTTGCCCATCACCCTACCCATATCCCTGCTAACCATTTCCAACTCCAGTATGCCCCACTCTTTTAAAGAAAGGAACTATACAGGTCTCACTGTGTGGGCCAGCTTAAACTTGTGAAGTCAAACGAACTTCTTGGCTTTGATCCTGATTAGCTGGGACTAAACTTACATGCCACTGAAACACACTTTACAATGAGATTTTTCAGTGGTTGAGTGATGCTCCGAATATGGGTACTCAGCAACATCATGGACCTCAGGGTTATAATTTATGTATTGAGAGCCACAATTTTATTATTTTTATTATTAATTAGTAGAAACTCTGTGTGTACAAGTCTTGTGTTGGTACCCCCGTTTCCCTCCTCCCTGCCCCTATTTCACTGAGGACCCTCCTCAATGGGATTGCTGGAATGCTCCATGGGATGGAGGGTTATGAGTTATGCAAGCAGCAGACATTTTTTTGAGAACCACAATTTATTAGATACTGAGCTTTGTATACGGGATCCACAGCTTCAGGTTACCCTCCTAAGGCCAAAGTTAAGCAGATGGTATTTTTCCCATTTTCCCATTGAAGACCATCAAGAAAGCTTATGTTGAATTTATTTCAGTGTTTGGATGAGGCAGATTCTTTTTTTTATTTTTATTTTGGCATGTGTATAGTATGTGTGGTGTGGTATATGTGTGATGTAGACACCTTTATGTGCTGATGTGGCGACCAGTATGCTTGCCTGCAGTGCCCCATGGGAGAGAATGTCACTTAATTGCCTGTTTTTTCCTTGCCACAGAATCCTTTACTGATTCTGGAACACATCATTGGCAAGCAGAAATGATTCTCCCATCTCCGTTCCCCACAGGATCAGGGTTACACACACGTGTGGCTGTGCCGAGCTCTTTATGTGTATTTTGGAGATTTGAACTCAGCCCCTCAGGCCCACATGCTTGCACAGAAAGTGCTCTGCCGAGCCACGTCTCTAGTCTGGAAAAAGCTGGCTGTTTTTGAAAGAATAGTTGTTGCCAGAGACTGTAAGGTGGAAAGAATGGGGCAATGACCACCATCTTTTATGTTTTTACTGATCATAAAAGAAATCAACTACGATTTAGGGGTTACTTCATCATCTTCTTCAAAATCCATTATTTTCAAAAATTCTATTAGAAAACAGCAAATTGAATGGAATCTTTTCTTTGTACTATGCTTCAAAAACAATCATCCTTTTCCAGGGTTTACAGGCTAGCTAGTAGAGACAACTCTAGTGAGATCTCATCTCAAGAAATAAGGTGGAGTCAGGTGTAAGTGGTAACACCTTTAATCCCAGCACCTGAGAGGCAGAGTTAGGAGGATTGCAGTGAGTCTGAGGTCAGTTTGGGACTACAGAGTGAGTTTGAGGTCAGCCTGGGCTAGAGTGAGATCCTAGACCCTCTTTGTCATCCTGCACACAAAAAAATTCCAAACATATCAGAGACCTCAATGTAAGACCTGAAACTGTTAAATGACTAGAGGAAAAAAGTAGGAAGAACACTCTTAAGTTCTAGGTGCAAGGGAAGATTTTTTTTTAAATAAGACTCCAGAAACCAAAGGAATAAAGCAAATACTAAACCACTGGGATCTAATGAAGCTAAAAAGCTATTTTATAGCGAAGAAGCAAATCATCAACAGAGTCAATAGTCAACCTACAGAATGGGAGAAAATTATACCTCTGACATAGATTTAACATCTAGAATATATAAAGGCTAGATAGATGGCTCAGCAGTTAAAAGTGCTTTCTTGAAAAAGTGCTCAGGTTCAATTCTCCAGTACTAATAGTAATCCTCTTTCTGCTTCTTTGTTTCATATTTTTTTTTAGAACTTATAAAGAACTAAAGAAAATATCAACCAACTCACTCAGAAATAGGGCAGGGAACTGAACAGAGAGTTCTCAAAGGAAAAATACAAATGGGAGTCATCATAACACCAGCATAATTCTTTCTGGTGATATCTTCCTCAAATTCTTTCTTCTGTGTTTTAATGTCTTCATTGTAGAGGGCTTTCACTTCCTTGGTTAGGGATATTCTAAGATATTTAATTTGTTTGTGTGGCTATTGTAAATGGGACTGCTTCCCTGATTTCTTTCTCCATATGCTTGTCATTGGTATATAAGAAGACTACTGATATTTTTTGTGTTCATTTTATATCCTGCCACTTTGCTGAAAGAGTTTTAGGAGTTTTTTGATAGTCAGTGAAGTATAGGATTATATCACCTGCAAATAAAGTTAGTTTGGCTTCTTCCTTTCCAATTTGAATCCCTTTTATTTTTTTTTCTCTTGTCTTATTGCTTGAGTTAAGACTTCAAGTACTATGTTAAATAGCAGTGGGAAGAGTGGACACCCTTGTCTTATTTCAGACCTTAGTGAGAATGTGTCAAGTTTTTATCCATTAAGTGTGATATGGGCTTTTGGTCTGTTATATATACTTGTTATTATGTTGTGATATAATCCTCCCATCATCATTTTCTGAAGTGTTTTAATCATGAAGGGATATTGTATTTTGTCAAAGGGCTTTTCTCCATCTATTGAGATTATCATGTGATTTCTGTTCTTAAGTCTATTATGTATTACATTTATTGATAACTGTGTTGGCAGTGAATCTATCTGGGTCTGGATTTTTCTTTGGTTAGGAGGCTTTTAACTACTCTTTTTAATCTCTTTAGATGTTACAATTCTATTCAGGTGATTTGTCTCTTCTGTGTTTAGTTTTGGTCAGTTGTATGAATTCAGAAAATCCATTTCTTCTGTACTTTCTAATTTTGTGAAACATAGAGTTTTGAAATATGTCCTGATGATTCTCACAATTTCTTTAGTATTTGTTGTAACACCTTTTTTCATCTCTCACCTTGTTATTAGAGTCTTCTCTTTCTTTCTTTTGGTAAATTTGGTCAGGGGTTTAACAATCTTTCTTTTTTCTTTTAAGAATCAGCTGTTATCAGTTTTTAAATTTTTTTCTGACAATGTAGTCATTCAAAATTTGTAATACTCCCTTCTAAGCCCTTCTGGCTTTTAGAATTTCTGTTAAAATATCAGATATTATTCTGATGGGTTTACCATTGTAAGTGACAATCTGTCTTTCAGCTTTTCATATTCTTTCTTTGTTTTCTGTGCTTAGTGTTTTAACTATAGTGTGAAATGGGAAATTTCTTCTCTGGTCCAGTCTATTTGGCATTCTTTATGCCTCTTATACTTGGATGAACCTCTCTTTTGTAAGGCTTGGAAAATTTTCTTCTATAATCTTATTGAAGATATGCTCTGTGCCTTTGACCTGTAGACCTTCCCCTTCTTGTATGCCCCTGATTGGATGTTTGGACATTTTAAGGTGTTCCACATTTCTCTCATTTTCTGTTTGCATGTATTTTCGAACTTGTCATTGAACTTGGCTTCCCAATATTTTTCCACTGCCTTATTCTCCAAGTCCTGATTATTTTGTCCTCCACATGATCTATTCTGTTGGTAAGGCTTTGTTGGGAGACTTTACTTTGTGCATCTGGCTTGACTTGGGTCCTAGGGAATCGAACCCAGGTCGGCAGGCTTTGCAAACAAGCATCTTTAACCACTAAGCCATCTCTCCAGCCCATGTTGGGAGACTTTAAATAACTGAATTACTTTATTTTTTATTTTGATTAGGTTTTTCTTCATCATCACTGTATCTTTATTGTGTTCCATTTTTCCTTTTTAATTTAACTTTCTCATTGCTTTTACTTGATTGTGCTCTCTTGGAATTCATTCAGGCATGTGTTTTTGCCCTCTTTAAATTCATTGAATACATTCAGCTGTCTGTTGTGTTCTTTTCGTTGATTCTCTAGTATCTTATTCATATGTTTGTCCTCTTTAAGATTGTTGTATATGCTTATCATAATTGTGCTTTGAAATTGCTTGGAGTTTCCTCTAAGTATTCTTCAATGGAGGTTTCAACTGTGGGACTAGTCATTGTTGGTGAGGATATCTTGCCTTGGTTTTTTATTGGTTATTGTTTTGAATTGGAATGTGCTTGATTGGAGATAATCTCTTTGTCCTGCCAAGAATGTAGCAACAGCAAGCAGCTCCACTGGGCCTGTGTTGAGCAGCCTGGTCTTCCTTGCTCTGGCAGGATGTGGGTGGGTGCTATACTAGCAGGTCTGGGAAGGGTTGGGGGGAGATGTGAGCCTGTGGCATTCCTCTCAGGGCATCTAAGGGCCTAGTCTGCTTTTCTCTGGGCAGGATTGAATAGTCGGTCTACCCTTGTGTCTAAGCTCGGTGTATGGGGGAATGGGAATAGAGTCAATTCTCTACTGGTGGGTGGGTGAGCATGTGGTCTACATGTGTGACTGGTTTTGGCACACAGGGAGGGCTCACCTAGGACCTGTGTGGTCTAGTCTTTTGTGTAATGCAAGTGTAGTCTCATTTTTCTATTTAAGAAAATTGGGGTTGTTCATCTGAGCTCTATTTGGGGGGGGTAATGTTCTCTTGTTTTGTGTCATGTAATGACATAGAACAGAATCCCTTTTCAGTGTCAACTAACATAATCCATGTCAAAAATTGTTCGATAATGAAAGTAAACCTGCCCCTGTTCCAAGGATGATGGCACGCTTTCATGAAATCCATATATCTGTGTAGATGTGCTCAGCTCTTTACTATTTAAACCTCAATTATTTTATTAAGAGGAATTAAGTTTTTTATACAGGCTCAGGAATTAATTTTTCATCATAAATAAACATCATTTTGTTTTCTTTTATTTGAGGACTTTGAAAATCCCATAGCAAGTAGGTTGTCTATATTAATGATAATTATATAAACAATGCTTATGA
>PVHP010010735.1:9871-46989 GCA_004024765.1 Zapus hudsonius | reverse complement strand
ACAGGTCCATGCAGAGAGAGAGAGAAACCCATCACCTACACCACACACAGAGAACAGGAAACAGGAAGGAGGGGCCAAGGAGAGAATTTCGCCTCCTTATAGCCTTAGGTTGGGGTCTTACAACCCTTCCCCAGACTTAAGGGCTTCCTGAGTCTCTGGACTTTTCTTCCTGCACTGCCCACACAGGAAAGGATACTTAATTCTAGCTTCCTTGAACTTCTTTACATCCTGCCCCCTACTGAGAGGCTGCCTTCCTGTAAACATCCTGAGAGACCCACCCAAGATAATTAAAAAGATCAAGTTGACAACAAAACCTAACTATCACACCCAGGAAGACACCACTTAATCTAATAGGAGAGTACCCAATAACTAGGTAGATTGCGTCTGCTGCTCTGGTTTCCTAATGTTACCTCCTGTGATGGTTAAGTTTGTCAACTTGATCTAATCCATAATACTCTTGGGCGGGTCTCTGAGTTTGCCTGCAGGAAGGATTGACAAATTCCTTTTGGGATTTTGGAGAAGATTTGTGATAGTTAAATTTGTCAATTTGAGCTAATCCATAGTAATCCTGGGTGGGCCTTCCAGAAGAGACTAATATAAGGAAGTTTAGGGGGAAGGAGATTTCCTTCCTTCCTCCCCCTGCTGCTGGTGCTTGTTCGTGACTTGCACTTGCATCTTGCTCTCCTACCCTTCCTGGACATCAGAATCCACTTTCCTCGGCCTCACATATTGGACTGAAAAGCAGCTGCTCCCCAGGGATTCATCAGGCCTTCTGGACTGGATTGGGACTGCTGAGACATCCATCTCCGTGGACTGAACAGCTACTAGTTCCTTACCTGTGGGCCTACAGACTGCTACTATTGGACTGTTGTAAACTATCCCAATAAATTCCCTTTTAATATAATCCATTCTATCAACTCTACTTCCTCTAGAGAACCCTGACTAATACACCTCCCTTCATGCTTAGCAGGGGCTCTTTCCCACTGTGCAACATGGTACTGGTCTCCATCATTCCCCATTACAACTTGTATCTTGTCCCTCTGCCCATCACAGAGGAAAACAGTTTTGAATACTGTGTGACTTTTTGTTTGGTATCTATATGCTTGTTTGATTTGGTCTCATGTATGCATATGCCTAAATAGAAGATTGCCTATTTTATTTAGTTAATATTTATTTACTGGAGAAAGAGAGAGCGTATGAGTGTGCCAGTGCCTCTTCTAGCTGAAAATGAGCTTCAGATACATGTGCCACTTTGTGCATCTGGCTTTGGGGGTACTGGGGTATACAACCCAGGCTGTCAAGTTTTGCAAGTAAGTGCCTTCAAATGCTGAACCATCTCCCCAGCCCTAGATTATCTATTTTGGACAACAAAAAGTTGTCATACATTTCCACTCTTCTAGAATTTTCTCTTCTCCACTGAACATTGTATTTCTACAGTCTGCATATGCTAATGTGCCTTGAGGTCACTCATATATTTAATTTTTCTGAATTGAACTCTATCTTATTGTGTGAAGACTGATTTCTCATATCCAGATAATTTTTGTATGGTTTGTCCAAAACTTTAGATTTACGGTGTTATAACTAGTTTTGTTCTGGGTTAATTCTGAGATTATTCTGAAAGCCACATTTAAGAATGTGTGTGTGCAAATTGATATAATGTTAGTGAATGCTAAATTTCATACACACACACACACACACACACACACACACACACACACACACACACACACATATATATATATATCCCTCCAAGGGACCTTACTAGGAATTAGCACTGGTTTGTTTTTGATCTAAGTGCTAATTGTAGATGTTAGTTCCATTTGAAAATTCAGAGCTGGACAATTATGTGCAATTTGGCATTATATTATCATTAAGTAGTTTAAAAAATGAAGTCAATTTATTTTCCAAAATAATTGTACCAATTTATATTCCCAACAGGAGTATTCGTAACAATGTCCTTTAAAGGAAATTTTAATAGTACATAAAATTATCAGTAACTTTATGACCAAAATACAATTGTTTTTTTTTTCTTTTCCTGTATCCTTTACTTTATTGGTAACTTAAATTTTCATTTGTTTAAGAAAAGAAGTAAAATGAGGGTTGGATAAAGTTGCAGGTATTTGAACACATGTAAGCAAAGATTATTAGCTAGTGACATAATGGTTTAAATTTTGACTGTTAACCATATCATACAAAAAAAAAGATTAGATACTTTTTCAACAAATGTTTGATGGATGAACCCCAAACCATAATTTATTTGGCACATGAAGAATTCTTATAATCCACTCTGTTTGGTGAAGAGATATATAATTATTTTCCAGAAGAGCTCATGATGTCAACTGCAAGAGAATTTATACAAAAATATAGACCTTGGTGACAGAAAAGCCCTTGTTTTACATTCTGCATGGAATCAAAGACCATGAATGGCTCCCCATGGGGCCATCTACAGCAAGACTGGGGTTGGTCCCCATTCTCTCTCTCTCTCTCTCTCTCTCTCTCTCTCTCTCTCTCTCTCTCTCTCTCTCTCTCTCTCTCTCTCTCTCTCGTCGACCTGAAGTCTCTTCACACCTCCCTGATTTCCTCCCACCCAACCATTTTGATTTGCATTTTTGTTTGTTTGTTTTTTTGAGGTAGGGTCTCACTCTAGCCCAGGCTGACCTGGAATTCAGTATGTAGTCTCAGGGTGGCCTTGAACTCACTTATATTCTCCTACCTCTGCCTCCCAAATACTGGGATTAACGGCATGCACCACTATGCTGGGCTTTTGGTTTGCTTTTTGCAGTCTTCTCATCATTCTTGAAATTCCTCTCGGCTGTGTCCTGAGCCTGCTTCCTTTCCTTCTGCTTCTTTTCTGCCTCAGGAAATCCTTACAGTTCTGTTATCCCAAGCTCCCTGTGGGTTGATGCTTCTAAGCTGCCTTCTGGGAATCTGGGAATCTCTTCTGAGCCCAGACCTTCTCCCTCTCTGATACTCAGACCACGGGTCCCTCTAGGGCAGTTGAAACCCATCCTTGGACACCCCCTGCTGACACTTCCTCCTCTGCAATCCAATCCTTTCCTTCCTTTAGTTTGCTTGCTTTGTCAAAGGTAGCACTGACCCACCTCGTTTTGTAAGTGGGAAATCTGAATATTAATGCAAATTTCTTGAACTCTTGATCAAAGTCATTCTCCAGTCCTAAAAATATCATGTCCCAAATGTACCTCAGGCATGTCTAGGTTTTTTTTTTTTCTTTCTCTTGTAGTCGTTGGTTCTATTGCATTACACCATTTGTCTCCCGAATTAAGGAAGTATTTTTTCATTTTGAATTTTCCCCTGGTCTCCCTTATTCCTGTGTTTGCTCTTTCTAATTCATTACTGACATCAGACAGCACAATCTTAAAAGGTAAATTTTGGTCTGAGAAGCCACTCTGGAGGTAAAGCACTTGACATGCACGCATGAGGTCTTGAGTTCAAATCCCCTAGACCCACAAAAATGCTGAACATTGTGGTGTGTGCCTGTAATATCAGTGCTGGGGGAACAGAGGCAGGGAATGTCTAGGGTTTGTAGCTTAGCTACACAGTGATATTCACATTCCAGGAGTGACCCTTTCTCAAGAAATAAGGTGGACATGGATAAAGCATGACACTTGACTGACTTTTGGCTTCCTCATATGTGTATAATATATGTGCATGTATGCCTGTACACAAACATGCACCCACAAATCTTCAAACACACATGCATAACACACACAAGCATATTTTATCATAGCACTCCCTAGGTTTGAATCTTAAATAGCCTTATATTTCTGGAAGCACAAGAACTGTGATACCAAATGCTGAGGATCTGCATGACTGGGTTTCAGGGGTCGTTTTCAGCAGTTCCTCCGCCTCCACTCCCACTCTTCTTATTTCAGCTGTACCTTCCTCTTCCCTACCTGGTCCTCATCCTGTGGGACCCATTTGCCCATCTCCACAGAATCCCCAGTAGTGCCTCTCATAACATCTGACCAGCTCACTACCTTGTAACACTCATCCTCCGTCATAAGTGTTCTGATGTTTCTGTGATCATTGCCTTTCATCGTCTCTCTCTCCTCCCTACTTTCTCTGTCTCTTTTCCCTCCTCTTTTTCCCCAAATTACATTTATTTGCTGCTTGATTTCAAGAACACTGAATGTTTTTAACCTGGACCGTATTAGGCACTTACTAAAATTTGCTGAGTGAATTAATCACCGTTTAAATATGAGGTATCTTACTTGAGCAGAGCAATCTCTTTGAAAGGGTGTAGGAAACAAATGAATTGAAAATAGGTAAAAATTCCTAAACCATCAAGTCTCTCAACAGTTGGAGGATGAAATTGCACTATGCAATTAAGTATTAAAATGCGTGATGCAAAGTGAAATTTCCAAGAGAGTGCAAGGAAGGGGATAGTCCTAGGTTCCAACAACTGGGTGGGGATGCGTATACCATACATAGTGGACTTGGTCACTTCTAACCACAGGTATACATTCAAATGACTTCATGAACAAAACTTAATTGATAAAAATTATTAACTTTCGTACAGCAGTTCTGCTGTTGTGAAGAGCATTGTAAATATGTTATGATTTAAAATTCCTTTTTCATCTTCACACAGTCATATGTTTCTCTGCTTTCTGTACTGCCGGTTGAGTGACATGTAGACACGCTGCTTTTGCTCTGGAGGGGCTGTCCCAAATCAGAGCCTTCAGAAGGAATGGAGCTTATGGCACCAAAGTGACACTCCCCCCACCCCCAGCAGCTGATGAAACATTTCAAAGGGCACATCTGCCACCACCACTGAGATTTTATGGAGTACCCACACATGTAGACTCACTAAAGTGGGCATGACAGCTGAAAAATATTAAAAGTGTATGTGTTTTTAAAAACAACTTATGGTTAGGAATTAAGAAATGACTTTTAAATAAGAACAGAATTATTTTTTTGGTAAGTGTACATTTTCCTCCTTTCTCTCTCTCTCTTTCTCTTTCTTTTTCTCTGTCTTTCTTGATCTTTCTTTCTTCTAGACCTCACACTTACAAAATCTTCTAGGTCATGTGTTTGCTTTACAAAACATTTGGCAACTAATAGGTGCCAGGGGAGTGTATCCACTCCATCTGAAATCGGCAGATCCTCATGTTATCTTACCTGAATGGCCATCAGTCGCCACGACTCACAAATACTTTTCTACATTTGATCAATTTTGAATGTAATGCTTTCAGTGAAGGAGTCTTACTGAAGTGAATTTCTCCTTAATTTTATAAGGAAAATCTGGGGTCAGAAGGTAAATGCATAAATGCCAATCTGATGTTTATACACATGAACCCTGCGTCCATTCTACTTATGGCTCTTCTCAGCCGAGCACTTCTTTTCATCAGACAGGGTCCAGTGGATTCACATTATTTGTGACCTAGTCTCTTTGACCCCCAACTTCAGAAGAAAACTTTTTAAAGACATTTAACTTTATTTAGATAATCACAAGCTATGGGTCATGTTGTCCTAACTTTTTTGTTTCTCTTAAAAAGTGAACAAATATTGAAACTGGAGAAATCATTTCATTCATGGATGATCAGGGCAGCTTCTTGCTCTCTCTCTCTCTCTCTCTCTCTCTCTCTCTCTCTCTCTCTCTCTCTCTCTCTCTCTCTCATTTTCATTTTCTGTCATCAGCTGAGATAGCTGTAGCACTTGACAAAGAGCCTAGTGGTTTCCATTAATGAGATTGTTTTTCTTGTTTTTACTTTATCTTATGGGGGAGGTAATGGAGGAAATCAGGCTTATAATCTCACAAATGCAGCATCCCTTGCTTGATATTTGGATCTATCTTCTTTAGTTTTGGCAAGAAATACTGTGGGAATAAGTGTTACTGCCAAATATCAGTTATTTAAATATTTTATTACCTCACAAAAAAAAACAAGAAGAGAGAAAAAGACAATTTTTGTATGACAGCTGGACAAAGATAAATTCCTGATCTTTCTGAGGCTAAATTGTTACCCTTTTCTTAAAACAAAATTGGAAATTTTCAGACACCCTTTTTAACAGTTTTGGAGATATTCATCTTACTGGATCAATTCAAATGGTCACAATTGAAGATACTTTCTAAGCAAAATAATGGCATCAAGGCCAGGCCGGGGAGATGTTTCAGTGGTTAAAGGAAGTTGCTTACAAAGCCTGATGGCCTGGATTCAATTCCCCAGTACACACACAAAGCCAGATGCGCAAAGTGGTACATGTGTCTGGAGTTTGTTTGCAGCAGCAGAAGACCTGATGAGCCCATTTCTCCTCTCTCTCTCTCTCTCTCTCTCTCTCTCTCTCTCTCTCTCTCTCTCTCTCTCTCTCGCACACACACACAGAGAAATAAAAATATTTAAAATTTGTAGCAATA
Source organism: Zapus hudsonius (assembly GCA_004024765.1). Lineage (NCBI taxonomy): Eukaryota > Metazoa > Chordata > Mammalia > Rodentia > Dipodidae > Zapus > Zapus hudsonius. The sequence goes on along the minus strand of PVHP010010735.1, from coordinate 40,616 downwards.
AAAGATTTCTTCCTACAAAAGTAAAAACAAAATAAAATTATAATTATAATTTAGATACCAATGTTAATATTTACTAAAGGAAAAAACAGGCATACACACTATGCTTTTCATGTCTTTGATATTGCCACAATTTTCTTGTTGCTGATGTTGCACGTATATGTCTACTTAAAGGGTCTTGTGGGGCCATTAGTCAGAATAAGAGCCTGCTTGTGACTAAAACTAAAGCTCCTGTGTAGAAGTTAATGGCTTTGCATGAGTTAATATTTTTGTTTAGTATCTATAAAACACAAGTTTGTGTTATTTTTGTGATTTGATAAAAAGCTAATAAAATTAAGATTTTGACCATTAAACTTTGTAGAAACCTATGCATATCTAAGATCTATGTTTACTATTCAAACTAAGTCTGATATTTTATGCAAGAAATATAAAAATCGTCTTCAGTAAAATATATTCTACTTTCATATCTGTCTATATCTACGTACCTCAATATATTTATCAACCAATTTGCCAAAACATGTTATTTTGAAATAAAAATGAAAATAGAAAGCATACATATACAAAAACGAGTCTTCCTAGAAGAGTGTCTATAATATTGTAGCATTTAACTCAAGATTGCCCCTTTTGGATCCAGTTCAGTGGACTTAATTTTTGATAGCCAGAATGATATTGATTTTTAAACTTTGTCAGACATCTGACAGTTCCTTAACACGGATATAAGGGAAGCATATTGTCAGCTTCCAATATATTATTATTTAATTATATTTTAATTTCCCAATGGCAGATGGAATCTCCTTTATATGCCAGCCTGTTACACTCCGCCTGATCTTAACATTCTGCATTGAAATAAAGTGAATTTCTCTACAATATCCTACCAGAGTGTGCCACCACAATGGCATGAATTTCTCTATCTCTGGCCTGAACCTTGAGTCCTCTGCAAACAGAGAACTGAGCCTCTCAGAAGTCAGATGTAGTTAATATTCTTAAAGAAAGAGCTCATTGTGTGCCCTTGGACATCATTTATTCATCAGTAGATTATACTCAGCATACATAATACAAGGTTTTGATTTTAATAGAGTTATAATTTAAGACATTATTTACAAAAAGTTTTCATGTTATTTTATGTAAAATTATCCGAAACAGAATAATTACATAGAGGAAATAATAAGTAAAAATTTAAAGAACTTACTATACCTGTGTTCTTGTTGATACTTACAGGATGTCTTTCTTAATGATTATCTTTCATGATAATTGACCAAGACCTCATTATGACTAAAAGATTTTAAACATGACTATATACTAAAGAACAACAGATGTTTCAAGATTGTGTCTCATAAGTTTTAGATAGTACAGAATATTATTGATAGAAACTGAATGCCCATTTCAGAATTTCTGATTTTATTCTTAAAACAGGTATTAATGTCACATTGATTTATTTATGAAACTTTTAAAATTGCTTCTTACATAATGAGCCCGAATGTATTATACCAAATAAGCAAATATTGAGAGTCTCTGACAACTTAAAGCTTAAACGATTAATAAGTTTCAAAGTTTTAATAACTCCTAAAGCATTTCTCATTGAGAATGTCTTGGCATTGTCTCATTCACAAACAGGCACACACACAGTTGGCATCTGAGATAGTTTATGTTGATTGTCAATTTCACAGGACCTCGAAACTCCTCGGAAAGAAGCCAGTGAGGATGCCTATGACGGATTCTCTTAATCAGGCTAATGTGAGGAAAGCCATCTTACCTGTGGGCAGCACCATTCCCCAAGTTGGGGTCCTGGACTGGATAAAAACGAGAGAGTTAGTTGAGTACTAGCCACTTATCACTGTGCTTCCTCATTATGGACAGAATGTGACAAGCTACCACCATGCCTTCTTCCAACTATAAGACAAAATAAACCCTTCCTCTCCTAGGTGGCTTTTTGTCACAGCAGCAAAGTAACTGATAGAGCATCTTATTAAATACGTGTCTTTTTTCATTTATTCCCTTGCCTAATAAATATGTTTGAAACATTAAAGAATATGGGCTATGATCATAGGTACATATAAGTTTTTAAGGACTCCAAAATATTCGATTTAGGGACCTCTTCTTCTGAAATAGAATAAAAATTTATTTATTTATTTATTTGCAAGGAGAGAGAGAGAGAGAGAGAGAGAGAGAGAGAGAGAGAGCGAGCACCAGGGCCTCTAGCCACTGCAAAGGAACTCCGGATACAATCGCCACTTTGTGCACCTGGCTTTACATGGGTACTGGGGAATTAAACCCAGGTCATTAGGTTTTGCAGGCAAGAACCTTAACCACTTAGCCATCTCTCCAGCCCTAGAATAAAAATTATAAATACGAAAATAGATAAAGGAAGCTACTTCTGATAGTGAAATGCTGGGAAACTTTCACATTTCACATTAGTTCCTCAGAAGCAGTCCTTTCAGTGGTGAGTATGAAAATACACACTAAAGACTCCTTGAGAAGGTGATCTATTGTTCTTGTCTTGCTGTGAACATTATTCCCAAAGATAAATATTAATGTTCATGAAAAAAGACAATTATGATTCTCATGTACTCGGGTGCTAGTTTCTGTCTTTCCCCCTTCTCAGTCCCCATTATACTTTTATCAGTTCACATTTAGTCTCTCCCTTCCTCCTTCATACTTCAGGGATTTGTGTATTTGAATATATATATATTCTCTCTTTCCTTAACTTCAGGTTGGGATATGTCTTGAAAAGATTAGGGTAAGACAATCAATGGTTTTTATTGAGCAAGAAACTTTTACTTTCCCCTTCATCCCTTGAAGTACTTTCCTCTGAACTCATATTTGCTTTTGATGTTTTCACATGGAGAGGGGCTAAGACTCCCTTACAGGTTTCACGTGAAATCTCTCCACTCCAAATCCAGGAAGGTGATAAAAGTGCTTGAGGTTGACTTTGTGGAAGAGAAACAATAGAGACAAGACATGCTTGCCAAGTTCACACAGCAGTCATATTTCTGCTCAGGACAAATGTTCCCAGATGGGCACACTGTGGTGCAGATTATTTTCCTTTTCATAAGGAAAAAAAAAAAGCATTCAGGCTTTTAAAATAAAGTTTTTTTTCTCTAATTTTAAATGTTTGCAAATGATCCACTATTTTCAAAAATACATGGAGAGCCAAAACATGTGTGAATGATGAGGTAGTTCTAGCTAATGACCAGCAATTTGTAATCTCAGGATTATAGGAAAATGTGGTCAGCAGTTGACTAGTGCTGTTTAAGACTAAGGAGGGCAATCTCCTGCTGGTCCGGCTTTGAGAGAAATTGAGAATATGTATTTGTCCGCATCCACCGCACCCACACGTTTCCTCCTGATGCCCTAGGTAGAGAGAGAGGAGCTAAGAAGTAGTGGCTGGTGGCAGGACAATATTCAGGTTATTTATGATCCAAATTTATTATTTACTTTTTTCTGAATCAACATCATATATAGGCCAAGCTGGCTTTGAACTCTATGTAGTTTACTACTGATTCCCCTGCCTTCACCCTCCAAAGGCTGTGATTACAGTCCTATAACACCTCAACCAAGATTCTAATAAATTATCCTTTCCCTTGTACTTACAGGTTACTGACTCTATAGACTATCATATAGGGAGAGTCATATAACTTTGTGTTGGGCTTTAATCTATAAGAATTATTCTTTCTCTCTGTATTTTATGGCATTCTGTGTTTGTAAATCCATTTAGGAATGCTGCACTATTGAGGATTTTTCATAGTTCCGAATTCAATGTGAAAAGCAACCTGATTACACGCAATGTATTTCCCATCATTTGGCCTTCTGACATTTCTAGTATGCTCTATAGCTGAGCCTGAAAAGGGTTTTTGTATGTACTTTAAATCACTTGGAACAAGCAAACAAAAAAAAAAGCAGATCTGGAATCTTATTTCTTTTTCTCTAGGGAATAGAATATCCTGGTTCTAAATTGACACCAACACATGAGAGAAATTGGTCACTCCCTGATATAGCCATTCAGGAATCTTTGCTATTTTAAGACCTCTTATTATTTCCAGCAGATGCTACTTCGTCGTTGAGCAGAAGACAGTCCTCCAGAGCTGTCTGACACAACAGTAGTTCTGTTGTTGACCTAACTCCCCAGTAGCTAGTTCTGCTATTTAATTCTCACATGATAGGGCCAAGAGCTCATGGGCTTTGGGGTCTAGGAAACCAAGATAGAGTCCAATCTGTTTCAATGTTTCTCCTCCCTCCCCCTAGAAACCCTGAGCAGCCTAAAGTAAATGAAATCAAACAGGTTTTGAGGACAATCCAATATCCTGTGCAATGTGCAATGATTCATGAGATTACTGTCTTCATTTGAAAATTAAGATGTAAAGAGATGTGATTTGACATCAAATTGACAAGGGGTGGACTTGGGATAGTCAAGATTATTTGTCAACTTGACCAATGTAATAATTCATAGTAATCTTGGGCGGGTCTCTGAGTTTGGGATTTTGGAGAAGCCCTTCCCCCAGTGGCTGGGCCTTCCAGAAGGGGACTAAATATAAGGAAGCTTGAGGGGAAGGAAACCCTCTTCCTTCCTCCCTGGGCTGCTGGTGCCTGTTCATGACTTGCACTCACATCCTGCTCTTCTACCCTTCCTGGACACTGGAACCCAGTTTCCTCGGCCTCCCATCATGGACTGAAGAGCAGCTGCTCCCCAGGGAGTGGATAAGAATAATAAAGACAGGGGAGAAAACACAGAGAAAGAAAACAAAAATGTCAAATACTCAGGACAAACTCCAGAAAAACAGAGGGGGGGAAAAAGAGATGAGACAGTAAGAATGTGTAAGAAGGTGAGGGGCTGCTAAGAATGGATGCTCCATAATGAGTTTTCTTTGCAAACATCTAAAGATTGTCTTGTGTGTTTAGCAGAATTTTAATTTTATAGGGGAGCACTCAGTGGTATGAGTTTTAATGTAAATATTATTTTTTGTTTCTGTTTGCCGGTTTATAATAGGCTTTGCTCTATCTGGTTGCTATATTAATGCTTCACAGGATATTGTAGGAATAGCACAATCTGACATTCCTCCTACAAATTTCTTTGTTTTATTTTCAAGATTGTTGAATCTCTAAGGTTTCAAAGCATGGGTAACTGAAGATTCATTAGCTTAAACACTAATGAGTTTCTTAATAAAGGTTTGTGTGGCTATAGCTTCACATACATAAAAATTTCGCCAACTTCAGATAGTAAGTCAGCCAAGCATGAAAGCTAGGAGCCTGTGAGGACGCTGCAGCTTCGAGGACTTTTTCAAAATGTAATTGAAAAGAGGTCAGTTTTAATCATAATTTATTGCATTATCAGATTCTGGTAGGTAGTAGGGATCATTTCTGAGCTGTTGTTCGCTTAGATGACTAAGTTGTCATTTTTAATTAGCTTTATGGTTTTCTTAAAGGCTAATTGCTTTTTCTTAAAAATCAAGATTACTTGATTGCTAATGACAAGGGTGCTATGATTTCATATTTATTTTAAAAAAAACTTCCAAGCCTATCTCATTGTACAGAAATATAGAACTAAATTTTCTTTGGATTTCTTAAACAATAAATTACATTTTTTGAAAACAAAAACCACACATACTTATTAATAATATTAGTGTAACAAATGCCTTGCTTTTGGCAAGAGGGTCACTGCTGACATACTTCAGCGAATGTAAAAAAAATGTGGTCTTATTTGGCTTCAAAATATACTTTAACATGTACTGAATATCTCCATTTAAAAATAATTATCAGAATTTTGGGGACAAAAGCAATACAGTAGCCACACTAATAATCTGTATTAGGTGTTTTGAGGCTATAGCAATGATTCAGTATAGACTCTAAGGGCTCTTCCTCCTCCAGCTATGATCCCAAGTCATTATGGTAGCCAACTTCTCTTATTTTTGTGACTCAGTGTATTTAATGTTTAGGTGGAACAGATCTTTTCTTTCTAAAGAGATAACTGATTTGTTAAACAGATAAACTTCTAGGGAAGCAGCAAGTTAATTTAAACAGTTTTCATCAGTAAAGATCTTATTCAAGTTCTCATTACCTTCTCTCACTGAGCAAATTTTCAAATCACCTACTCTGTGATAAATACTTTTCTTATCAATGAACAAGGCAAAAAATCCTAGACACATGAAACTTAAAATTCTAATAAGAATAGTCATAAATGAGATGAATAAGAAAATAAGGAATAAGAAAAATAAGGAAACTAGTAAGGCAATACTTTCCATGAGGAAAAATCAAAAGAGTGGAGGTACAAGTAGCAGAATTATAATTCTAAACTGGGAGGCAAGAGAAGGCTTCATAAATCAACTGATTTTTGAACAAAGAGTTTAAAGAAGTGAGTCAAAGAGATGTAAAGAGGGGAGAACCAGAAGAAGATCATTAGTCTACAGCTGTACCACCCTGAACACACCAGATCTCGTCAGATAAAGATCATTGTAAGTGCCAAGGCCTACGGTGCGTAGATGCATGGTCTGTTCATGGAGGAGCCAGGAGTTATGGCAGGAACAAAAGAAACTGGGTTACAGTCATAAGGTGAAGGGGGTCTTAGTGGACCTTATTGATTTTGAGTTTCACGAGCAAAAAAATAAATAAATAAATAAAACCCAGAGTAGTGATAAGCAAGGACTGGACTCTTCTTACTCAGGACCTGACAAAAAGTGCTGTACTCAAAAGGTCCATGAAAAGACTAGGCACAAAGGGAGGATCTGAGTGTGTTAAATGTTTCCACTTTTCACAGTTGTGAACTGAAGCTAACTACTTTCACAGAGGACATTGCCTTCAAGTGTGGAGAAGGTACCAGAAACCTGAATGTAACTCTATTCTTCACGCCTCCCCTGTCCTAGATAAAGGCCAAGAGATAGTCTCCTATCCAAGCCAGGGATACTTTGGCAAATTCGTAATTATACATGCAGCATTTTCCTATGCTGTTTTCAGCAAGCAATTAATACAAGCCAGATGTGTGTTGAGCTGAAGTGCTCTCTGAGGTGGTCCTGAGACAGGGAAGATGTTGATTTAGAGTCCACACTGCAGTGCCTGCCGCTGGGCTGGGATCAGGAGGCTTTGATGTCAGCCACTGTGGGAAAGGGTCAGCTTCCACAGTCATCTCCTTGAGGACACAGACAAAGTTAGAGTCAAGAGTATGGCTTCCTCACGCTATTTCCAACCACAGGGCAGAGCACTGTCTACCTACACGTGGTCACTACACTGCACGTGGTGCTTAACAGTGATCTGGGAGCAGTTGTTTCAAGTTATGGATGAAAACAAATACTCAGAACACACAGAACAGGTAGGACATCTGAAAGGTGGTAACTATGTAAACTTGTAAGTTTCCATTTCAGTAAGATGCTGTTATCAGATATTCAAACACAAGAATGGCTTCTTTAGGATGTTGAAATTTAAAGTACTGAAGAGAATAAACCAAAACTATAATCATATTAAGCTCTAGATGGCATATACCTAAAGGTCCTTTGTTGTGTTGTGTGTTGTTTTAAATTCTATTTTTGTTGCTTAAGTGCTAATAAGAATTTTACAAACACCTAAAAATTCATAGAACGCTTTCTAAATAATAAATATCAAACAATTGCTGAGGATATTGGTAATAAATGCCCCTCTTTGGGCACTGGTTCTCTTCAGATTTTAGTTATGTGCATCAAAATGATCAGATTCAGATGACAATATGAACACTTTACTTCCAATCGTATCTTCATTAGTAAAAATGAATTTAATTTAGCTGGTACTTGACTTTTACCATCATTTGGCCATCTCTTTTACAGGGAATTCCTTTTTTTTTTGAAGTATATTATGTTCCAGATGTAGTAATTTACACATCTGATATGGACTTGATTTCTCCTGGTCAACATGAACTCTCACTGCTTTCTCTTTCAGTAGCCCAGAAATATTTTGTCCATGGAAAACATAGCTCCAAGAACACACTTGGCATGTTAGGTCAGGAGAGAAAACATGCCAATATAGGGAAGAATAGAAAAAAGGGTCCTAAATCACCCACCACAACTCAGGGAACTGAGCGGAAGAGAGAGCAGAAAGATTGTGAGAGCCGTGGTGGGGGAGAATATCCAGAGGCAAGACACCCCTGAGTAAGAACATACTTGGGCCAGGAGAACCGGGCTGACTACTAGGCTATCCATGGTCCCCTGCCCCAGGAACTGATCCAGATGGCCCATGGAGGAAGATATCCAGCTGATTGAGGATGGGGAAGAGGGGTATTGGGGAACTAGGGATAAAAAACTCATTGTTTGCTCTTTAAATAATGTAACTCATTATGGACAATAAAAAAAGGGTCCTAAAGTCAGCACTGTCTAAGTTCTATGGAGGTGGCTGTTTTATGAGAAACCTTCCTCAATGAGAATAGGAAGTGGTGTGTGACTAGTTGAGTAGCTCATGGGGAAAAAAAAACCATCATGATAGGGATTAATGATTTTACATGAGATCCCAGAAAGCTAGCTATTCTCTTATCCATCTACATGGTAAAGAAAAGCCCTCCCTAGACCCTGAATTTCTCTCTGACTTTATCTTGCACTCTACAGCATCTAGATCTATGAGAAATTATATTTATGTTGATTATAGACCACTCACTTTGTAACATTGTGTTATACCAGCCTGAACAAATTAAGACTGAAATTTGGTACTAGGAAGAGGGAGTATTGTTTTAACAAATGTCCAGAATATGAGCAGTTTGTTGGAAGTGAGTAATGAGTAGAGACCAGAGGAATTTGAAAGCAAAAATCTAGAAAAATAAAATCTATACTGCCACAAGTAGAATATAGAGTTGGTTTGGTAAGAGCTTAGAAACAGAAGTGATCTAATGAGAAAACTTGAATATTCTTCAATAATCCCACGTGGTTGTGATTACAATGATGATAAAAATATGGACAAAGACCATTCTGAGGAGGTCTCCAGATAGATGGACAAAAATAATGTAAGAATCTAAAGAAAATATTTTTCTGCTGAGTAAAATTCCATCGTGTAAATGTACCACAGCTTTGATATCATTTTTATTATATCTTGATAGAGACCATGATTCCTTTGTGCTCTTGCATTTTCTGGAAGGTAGAACTAGTGAGAAATAACAACAGACAGTCAGCTGAGGCTGCTTTTAGGCAGTGTTGAAGAGGAGGCCTGTCCACAGAAAAATGGAAGAAGAGGGAAATAATAACTTCAACACAGAACTGCTAAGAGAAGGTGAACCAGAACTTAATCATTTGGAAAAGCTTCAGCCTATCTAAATTGGAGAAAATAAGAAAATCTCCTTGGGAGAAAATCAATGTACAGTGAATGACAGTTTGATAATGCCATTAGCATGGGTGTGTCCCTCATCTTCATGGACATAAGGACCTGTTGTCCTGGGAATGACAAGCAAAATTTCTCTTCAATGCTGCCCACTTCTCCTGGTGGTTTAGCTGCACCCCACTGAGAAGAGTCCTCAGCTCTGCCACGTTTCTCTGCTGTTCTTAGCAGATATAACTTGGACCTTGTGTTCTTCCATTTCCTCTTCTAATAAAACATAATAATAGTTTTTTTATTCCAAAAATATGAAGGGTGATGCAAATGATAGTTTTATTTTTTTTAATCTTTGGACAAAACAAATGATTTAAGGGGAAGGAAATGCCTATTCTTTTTCTTTCTTTTTTTTTTTTCCAAAAAAAGAATAAATTACTTTCAGTTGAAGAAACCCAGATGTCCTCAAAATAGGTCTTGTCTGCCAAAAGAGCCTTTAGAAATTCTCAGATGAGTCAAAATTCCAAGGTTCTTTCCCATGTTGGCTCATGCAGGTCCCCCAAATTGTTGTGGGTTAGGTCAGACCGATAAGGCATCTTTCACTGAAAGGTTCCTTCAATCCTCTCAGTTTCAGTGGCTTCCCTGAGTTCATCACTTCTTTAGTCTTCTCACATTATGCCATTATTTCATTTCTCACTGACGCTGCAACCTAGCCACATTTCAGACAATGGAGGAAGAGTATGCATGTGGTGCTGATTGATTCAAATTCTAATTGCCAATCTATGTGTACAGCAGTTTCCATTAATATGTGGTATATTAGAGTTAACTAGTCTCTTGTCCTGAATATCAGATATTAGACTTGTGGATGATATTTGCTATATTTTTCTTAATTATATTTTATAGATTATCAATAGAGCATTTAAAAATGAATAGAAAGTGTGTTCTGAATGCTGTTCTCTAACTGAATGGATGTGTATAATGTTCTTCTTGGTAAAATTTCCCAGAGTCCCTTTTCTAAGTAGTTATTTAATGATAGTGATCTTTGGATGGTGCTGTTAGGATTAGATAATAAGGGTATGACTCATAAACATGTCATTTAAATCTGGGAACATGTAACTAGAACCTACTTTCTCTAGCCAAAAACCTCTCATTTTTATGGGTTTTCCATTCCCACATGAATGGCATACACCTCCAGTCTTTAAACTGGCAGGTTTTCTTAGAAAAATGACCCATTCTGTGATGAACAGTACCTAAATCCCACAAGTAAAAAGAGTAGCCTGTTATTACTCTTCCTGTTAGGCACATGAAAAGGACAAGTATGTGAGAACCAGACATAACCTGTAATTTGGTAGACAAACAACAGATCTCTGTGTAACAGGGAAAAATAAAAATACAGTTCTACTTTGGTATTCTTGGATGGTCTTCCCCAGGAGGAGTGAAACTTTGCTAGGTTTTTCTCACTTCTAGTACAGTCTTCTTCCCTGCTGTGAGACTCCCACTAGGGAAGGCTGCACATGTGGAAATTATGTCTACTCCTGTCTACAGGTTGAGTCAGGAGTCCATAGCTATTTCCTCTGTTACACATAAGGCTTTCCTCCACTGATATGTACACCTTTTCTTCTGAATGAAATTTAGGCTTCAACGGTTTTAGACTGTATCTTATTTAAACCAGGTTAGACTATTAGGACACTCAGAATTATTTAAATCTGTGATTGACTTCATCTTTTAGTGACAGAAGAACAGTTCTTCTTGCCTTAGTCTATAATATAACAAAAGATGACTGATGAATTTATAAAAGCTTTCCACTGACATATATTGACCTTTTGAGCAAGGTAAAATAATACTTAGATATAATTCACACACATACATACATATGTGCATGCTTCTACCTACATATGCATGCACACACAAATAAGCGCATCTATATATACTCACATAGAGATGTATGTATGTATGTATATATATATATATATATATATATATATATATATATATATATATATATATACATATATATACAAATATACTGGAAATACTCAAATTTGCTTTGGTATCTATAACAATAGCAATACAATAATTAAGACACTGTCACTCTTTATCACTGAAGACAAGATTTTTTGATACAGTTGCATAAGAATTAACTCTTAATACAGGGGAATACCCCAGGTTTAAACCATCTCATGAAATGCTGGAAACCTGAAACTCAGAGGGGATGTTCTGATGTGAAGCCAGTGGTCCTTGATCTACTAAGTGGTCAAGTGTAACCAGAGATCTGGCCGGTAGGTCACAGCATTTCAGCCTTCCAAGCTGCTTTTGTACCAAGGTATTGAGATCTCAAGTGTTTCTCATTCATTACTCTCTTATTGTTCAAGTCTATTGATCTCTTTGTTAAAAAAAGTATATACATACATATATTCTAAAAATGTATAAAATTATTTCTACTTAAACATAAATTTTTCAGCAAAGTAACAAAAGTTTCTGTCAGAAATATTAACGGGAATGTTCAGCAGTGTGCTGGGGTGACAGATCGTCTTCCTCTTCTAGAATGGTCTATGGCAAATCACAGCTCTCTCTTTCAGAATAAATACAGGAGAAAATTCTGAGTAGAAGGTTTGCTGAATAAAAGAAATCATAAAACATCCAGTGGATAAATTTTATTTGCATTTCCTTCTGCCTAGCCCACTCCCTTGGTTCTCTTGCCATTTTGGTCTATCTACATATCTTCAACCAAACTTTGAGGTGAGAATGAGGAGTTGAGGGAGAGAAAACTGTGAAAGTTATTTCCTGGCATTTCACCCAGGAATGAGTGATGAATAGAGCCTGGAAACAACTTTAAAAGCCATTTTCTTTGCTCATGTGAGGTCATGAGGTTGCTCTGTTCAACTCTCTGAGCACCAGAATGAATGAAAGCGGCACAAAACACACCCAAGGTCTCTCATTGATTTAAAGTGATTGATGGCTGGTCTTGTCTGATTGTGCTAGATTGTCAAACCATCCATCATTCCAAACAAACCTTGTACTCCATAGTCTAATATACAGTTACACATGGCCACGGGGTTTAGGATTTTTCTTTCTTTCCCAGATAGCAGTTGGCGATGGGGTGGGAAGGGTGAGAAAGAGAACATGATGTTTCTTTTCATGAAACTACAAACTAGTTATCTGTTAAGAAGAAAATACTGTGATTACACATGTTGATTTCTTGTTAAATTTATGTCAGAATGTGTTCATTACCACCAAATTAACCACATTTCCTACACTTTCCTCAGAGTATCTCATCTTTGAGTTATCACATGAGATCTAATACTTGACCTACTTAGAGATTTAGCCATTCATTCATAATTCTCAGTCTAATCCTGCTTGGAGGCTGATCATTTGTTTTTGAAGAATGCCTAAGGAGTGATTATTATTGAAGCTATCACCTAAAACATAGAAAATGAAGAATAAGGAAAGAAAGAAAAACCAGGCATGATCTCCTCTTACTCTGAAGCTCTTCCCTTCTAAAAGCCTACCCCTTCTCTCCCTTTCATGATGTTTCTAAGTGGTTAATGTTTGTAACTATTTAGCTGCATCTTTGGCTCATTACACATAAAAGTAGGATGATGTGGCATGTGCAGGTTGGTGCTCTCCTCCTCACTCACATAATGATATCTGGGGGTTTTAGCCAGGGCCCTGCATGGTCTTCAAATATGATGCCTATGGCTGACTGGGGATGTGTTAACATCACTTGGTTGTGTTAACAGGGATGCTGAGGAGGAGCAGCTGTGGCATTCTGGGTCACATTCTGAATCACATTCTGAACAATCGTTGCTGCTTAGTTCACCCATGTCAAACTGGTTTCTGTGGTCCTAAACTCTTTCTCATGGGTAGCCCCTCCTAGTTAACATCCATATCAGCTCACATTGACATGAATCTGTCCAAGTAATTAATTTCATGGAACATGGCTACTCCTGGCTTCTTCCCACCCTTTGAATTCTTAGGAATCTCTTTAAGTTTGGATAGGCACTCTTACAAAAAAATCTGAATAAAACTAACATCCAGAAATGACTTAAAATATATGCCAGGCCAGTGATCTCCTATGGAAGCCAAATTCCTGGTACTGCCAAAATTCTTATCTGTTGATATCCTTCACTTCACCTACTAATTTATACATTCTAATGAGTGGGAAAATGAAACTAGCTGGTTCTTTTCTCAGTGCAATGTATTTTTGCTCTCCATTATCTTGTTCCTCCCTTTTACTCTGGGGTTTTCCTTGACTTGTCCATGTTGCTAAAACTTCAGGCTTATTTCCTGAGTTCTCAGCTTTTCCCTCAAACTCTTTGCTTTGAAATCCCCTTAATCTCACCTCCCTCTGGTGTTTTTTCCTACATGAAGTCGAAGGCTAGAAGTTATAAACTGCCAGTATGCAAGCTACTGTGGGTGTGCAGAGGAGGGAATTTGGCATGCATTTGAAATGCAGAGACGTGTGTCAAGTGCTCTTGGAGAAGGTAGGGTCCAGGGCAATGCCATTTTCAGAGAGACGTACAAGACACACTTGCAAATGGAAAGTTACTATGTTTTGATTGGCATAGAGTGGGTGTAAGAAAGGCCTATTAGTAGTGTCTGGAAAGGCAGATTTAAGCCAGATTATCACAAACTTGGAATTCTAAGGCTAAGAGTTTAGGCTTTGTTTTATAGGCAATAAAGACCCATTGAGCTGAGTGTGTTATAATCAAAGATTCACTCTAAGGAAACTCCTTTGGCAGCAGCTTGAAGGATAGCAGGCAGCATGGATTTCATACTCAGAAGAACACATCTATTTGCTAACTAGCTATATAAGCATGTATGAGCTCAGTGAACTAGGGTCTATCACACTTTCCATGTGAAAAATGGAGATGGCAATCTGTGTCCTGCAGAGATTTTGACGTGGATTTGAGGGAATGGCTTTAAAGGGCCAGTGTCAAGCCTGGAAAGCTCAAGTGTTCCCTGGGGGGAAAAAGCAACTGTGAAAGCCAAGATGGAAGAGTGCTGATCAGTGAAATTTCTAAAAGCTCTAAGAGTTGGACGTACAAAGGACGGAATGGGAAAGAAAATGTAGAAGAGACTCTTGAAAAGAGCGGAAAGAATAAAAATGGAAAAGGAGTGAGGTGTTGGTAACTGGTGACAGGAAGGATGATGATGTCATTCCAGGAAGAGGAGGGAAGGAAGCGATTGGTGCATTTTACAGAGTTCACCATCCTGAAAAGTTGTTTCGATCATAATGGTAGCTGCATAGTACATACCATTATCATCTATACCTCTGTGCTAGCTGTTTCTTTAGATATGTATTTTTGCAAAACTTAACACGTTGAAAAATGATAAATAAATTACCTAAGGTCAAAAACTGCAAAGTATTCAAACCAGGCATTCACCTCAGGCTTCTGAGTCCAGAATCAGTAGTTTATTCTCCATACTCCTCTAAATGGGATTAATAACTAAAGAATTTCTTGATATGTTAGCATTTCTTTAGAACTATTCATTTCTGGATAGTGTACTGTGGACCCCTCTAATGGATGTGACATGCCAATAATTTTCCAATGAATCAAATATAAATAAAATGTTTAAAATATTGTCTAGCTGTATTTTCTTTAAACCAACTCAAATCTAACAAAGTCTATTCTACCAGAATGAAAAAATAAACTATAGACATTTATCATACCTTTGGCAGAATTACAGGAAGTCTTGGGTTTTAGGTAAAGCTTAAAGATGGACAGACATCCCCAACCATGAAATAAACATCATCAATACTGCTGAGACTCACCCACCCAGACACCTACAGACATGTGATCTGTGTGGATGACAGTGGACCTCATGGCAAGGAAAATCTGGAGAACAAGAGATTCCAACTTTCATGACTGCCAGTCTTACTTGCACCTCACCCCCATCATAATGACATCACACATAGCACCTGATATTTCAAATATCTCTTTAGCTCAGAGAACTCTCTCCTCCTTCTTCCTTGCTATTCCTTTAAAAAAATAAAAATATTTTTATTTGCAAGAAGGGAGAGAGAGACAGAAAGACAGAGAGAGAAAGAAAGAGAGAGAGAGAGAGAAAGAGAGAGAGAGAAACACACCAGGGCCTTTAGCCATTGTAGAGGAACTTTGCATGCTTTCTTATGTGCATCATGGACACTGGAGAATTGAACTTGGGCTGTGAGGCTTTTCAAGCAAGTGTCTTAACTTCTGAGCCATTTCTCCAGCCCTTTTACTGCTCTGTTTTTGAAGAATGTTCTTCCCTCTTATCCCTCACAAAGGCAACATAGATTTTCATCCAATGAGGTTTTTTTTTTTTACTTACAAATAAGACAAAAATGCTTCAACGTTTGTAAATGTGAACACACAGCTCAGAGCAACATCTATCAAATAAAATGATAATGATGGTAATGTTATTATTTCTCTAAAATAGAATCCTAACCTTAAACTGTTTCACTAAGTAGCTCTGCCTAACATTTAAAGAAAAATAATTGTCAAAATTTTCATGCATTCTTCAACAAATTAAAATAGGAAGGGATACTTCCCACTGTTAATTAAAAAAAATTAGAAACAAAGAAAGATACAGAACCATATTACTTATTCAGATGCAAAAATCCTTAGGAAAATACTAACAATACATATTGATTAATATATAAAAAGAATTATAGCCATGGCCAAGTGAGATCTGTGTAAGAAATACAAGTTCAACATCTGAAATATGCAGAATATTCAATGTAAATGAAGGAAAAAGAAGACATGATTATGTCAATAAATGCAGAAAATGAAATTGATAAAAATTCAACACATTAAAAAAATTGGTGCTTTGCACATGTTGGATCAATAATCTAGTATCTAGCATTGAATTACATTATCATCCATATATATATATATATTATTTATTTTCAACAAGGAGAGAGAGAGGGAGAGAGAGAGAGAGACAGATAGACAGACAGAGAAGAAAAGAATGGGTGCTTCAGGGCTACCAGCTACTGCAAACGAATTCTAGACTTATGCACCATTTTGTGCACCTGGTTGTATGTGGCTACTGAGGAATACTTATCATGTCCAACTTTCTTTCCAGAGTTTTGTAAAATGTCCCAAAATTCATATATAAATCAAGAGACAAAGAAATGCCCAAATAATTTTAAACTGGACATTTTAATGTGAATCTATAGTCCTAGCTACTCTGAAAATTGAGGCAGAATGAATGCTTTAATCCAGAAAAATCTAGAAAAAATTTGAAGTATTTACAGTTCCATTTTAAAACTTACTAGGAAACTATGATAACCAAGACTTTTAAAACTTACTAGGAAACTATGATAACCAAGACTGGCATAAGGGAAGATACAGATAGAGACTCCCAAAAGAAACCTTCACATTTACCATGAATTGATTTTTGATAAGGGTATCAATATAATTTAAAGGTCAAAGAATAGTGTTTTCAACACATAAAATAAACTGAAAACCCAAATGCAATACAGAAGATTTGGACTCTGTCTCTATCACATAAAAATTAACTCAAAATGGGTCAGAAATCTAAACATAGAACCCAATCCTATAAAGTCCTAAAGGGTAGAAGAGTGTATCTTTGTTGTCTTCATTTAGGCAAAGTCTTCTCTGAGTTGACATTAGCAGCACAAGTGACAAAAGTATAATAAATAAATAAATAAGCCTCATCAAAACTAACAAGTTCTGAACTTCAAAGTGAAAGTCAATCCAGAAGATGAATGAAAAATGTAGGATCACATACCTCATAAGGCACTCACACCTAGACTTATATAAAGAACTGCAAATTTTCCCATAATTTTTTACATTTTTATAGTCAATAATTAGATACATTGTATGAGCAAGTCTTATGACGGTACCCTCATTTCCCTCCTCCCGGTCCCCAACCCACTGGGGGCCCTCCTCAGTGGGCTTGCTGGACCAGTCATGTCCCATAAAATTTCACAAAAGATGTGAAGGCTCCTCAAAAGATGACGGGCATATTGCAAATAAGCACAGGAAAAGGTATATAATTATCTGGCAAGAAACTGAAAATCAAATATACTACTGTATATCACCTAGGGTATGATAGTAAGAAATTAAAATAATATATATGTGTGAATAAGTTAGTGGAACCATTAAAACTCTCATATGGTACTTGGAGGAATGTAAAACAATGTAGCCATTTTGGAAAACATTATCAGGTGAAATTGAATATCAATATGACCACAATTCTACCCTTAGATATATACCTGAGAGAAATGAAAACGCATATCTACACAAAACATCAACATATATATTCATAGCAGATAGATGCATTAGTATTAATCGCCCCAAAAGACAGAAAGGAAACAAATTTAGATTAATCAGTGAATGCATAATTAAAATGGGTTGTGGTTATGTCATGTAATATTATTTCTAAGAAGAATGGAGTTTTTGATACATGGAAAGACAGACAAGATAGAGAGCCTCTGTAATTCCAGCCCTGTAACAGCGAGATGTGAGGCAAAGAGCAAAATTCTGAGAAGTTTGTGGGCCAGCTAGTCTGGTGTACACAGTGATGAACAGCGAGAGACCCTGCCTCCAAGCAAGGTGAAAGACAAAGACCACCTGACATTGTTCTCCATAAGCATCATGACATGCACCTGTATATGAACACATAAAGCACATGTACCTGTCTCTTTCTTTCTCCCTTTCTTCCCTCTCTCCCTCCCTCCCTCCCTCTCTCTCTCTCACACACACATACACACACACAGCACACAATAATTCTTTTAAAAAGAGCCACTAGCAAAAGCCGCATATACCTACAGCATAGGTTCATGTACAGCCTTAGAAAATAAACTAGTAGATGCAGGGCAAAGTGTTTGAAGGTGATGAAAAAGTCATGGAATTAATTATTGTGTTGGTTGCTAAACTCTGTGAATATAATAAAAATCACTGAATTGTATACTTCAGACATGAATGATAGATGACGTGTAGATTATATAGCACAATAAAGTTGCTGTATAAGATAATATTTGAGGCAACTAGCAGCTTTGAGAAGAAAAGAAAGATACAAAAGAAAATCAGAATTTGTATCTTAAGAGAAATAGTACAATATATGATCTGTCTATTCTGCCATAATATTTTTCATGATTCTCTAAGGACTCATTTTGGAGTGAATGGAATCAAATGGAATGCAATTTTTTTCCAATTGGAGCTTGGCAATTGAAGATTTTTGTTACTGCAGAGAAAACACTAGCATTGTTTCCCCCTTTTTCTCCACACAATTTCCCATCTCCTCCCCCACTCTGGCTCTACAGTCAACCACCTGGCCGATCTCTGGAAGGAATGACTCTGAGCTGAGTTCCATGTACACTGAGGTATACACTTCCTATTCCAATCATTGCCTATAGCTCCAAGGTCCTTGGAAGGCTATGATCTGGAGTCTATCAAAGGGATTTCTGCTGCCTCTGAGGACAAAGGTAGACCATGTTACCCAGTATTGGATGGGGGGGGGCGGTAATTTGGTAAGAGAAACTGCCTAAGCTCCAGTAATAAAACCATTAAAGTTTTTTATAAAGTAACAACTTTTATTCTTATCTCTTGAACAAGACCAGACTTTAGTATTTTAGAGTTAGCAAGATTTACTTTAGGTTCAGAAAGTTGCAAGCAGCTATTAGAAGTACTAAATCTGAGAGAGTGGTAAAAAGGAATACTGTTATTTTTAAGAAATCATAATTAGAAAAGTGGGGTGGGTTGCTTCAGTTTCAGAGTGTGCAATGAGAGGTAAAATAAAGCCATGAGTTAATCTTATAATATGTGAGACTGAAGGAAATTAAAGTAAAATGAATATGAGTGACTGGAGTTTGTTTTGGAATAGACACATTTAATAATAAGGCAAGTGATTGCCGAGATTGAAAAGAAACGTTTGGGGGAGATAAAGAAACATATATGAAGTTCAAATTCATTGGATGCCTAACACATGAGCACTTTGGAGTGAATTTCAGAAGTTGTGATTATTAAAATACTCATTATATACTTTTCTTCATTTCTTTCTTGCCAGTTCTTGCTATAGAAGAGCACAGAGCATTACAATTTGTAGAATCCACCCAACTCAATAAAAAGTCTTGAAAAATACATCATGTCAAACATAGGTCACTTTGCCTGTCTTTCTAATGTTGCTTTCATCCCAAAGAAAAAAACATCCATCATGCACAGGTCTAAAATGACAGAAAATTGAGTTTCTACTTACTGCAACTCTTAACTGTAATGAAGAAATATTTCCCACTGTACCCTTCCTTCTCCCCGATTCTAGTAAATCCAGATAATATGTGCTAGGGGACTAGAAAATCCCTATAAAGCCATGATCTACATATCTAATCATAATCCCTAAAGATATCTGAAAGAACCATGTTTCTTCATGAAAGAAAAACTTATAAGAGGATGAGAAAGTATTCCAGATAGATGATAAGAGATAAACATGAAGGACAGGCAGAATGAGGCAGCATTTCTGGAAATGATAGAATTCAAATGAAAACCACAAGGAAATTGCATTCAAATGTTTAACCATTGAAGGTGATTGTAAAATGACATCAGTCCTGAAAAGGTTCGCTATCAGGCTTAAGAGCAAGGCACACAGTGCTCACTGGGTACGAGGGAAGAAAGTGATATGTAACTTCCTCTAGTGCACACACTTTGGGGAAAGAAGAGATCTTGGGCATCTTCAGCGGGCTGCCTTAGGAAGGTTTGCCATTCCCTGCAAGGTTTTGTTAACCTAGCTCAGCTGCAGTTCCTGATTGGCCATGGGAGAATCCGGGCTAAATGGTATACATTTCCGATGATGTAAAAGTAAATTAGAGAACAGGGCAAGTTATTACACCAGAGGACGTGGGGCAGTGGGGAATAATAAAAATCAGGCTCTAATTTCCTTTGAACAACTAAATATATACAGGCCATTATTTCCTGTAATCCGCAGGCCTCCCAGAGCAAGTACTGGTCTTACTTTAAAGCCTCAGAGATAGAAACAAACAAAATGCAGTGTGGAGAGAAATGAAAAAGGCTGTAATGCTATTTAAAGAATAGATTAAGTACAGTTTACAGATGCTGGGCTTCTTCCCATGTTGGAACATTAAATTAGATGGCTGAGGAGGAAAACACACCTTGTTTGAAAAATGTACTTTCTGAACAGGGGTTCTATACTTGTTCAGAGCAGTCTGTCCTGTACATCGCTGAGGTGCTCAAATTACATTTCAACTTTCTTTTGCCAAGGCTAGACCATAATGGGAAGCATCACTCCTTCTTGAATGAGGTTTAGATTAGACTTAATGTTGCTATTTATATGCGGACCATTCATATTCCTTAATTTGAAGTCTATGCCGAAATCGCTCGAATTCCCTAGGGCAAACATCATGTCCATTTTTTGTAGGAATGAGGATGCCAGTTTTCTCATGTTAGGTAAGTTGATGGCATGCTCATAATATGAGAGAAGTTTTGGACCATCAAAGAGCCAAGAACGAGCCTATAGTATTCTTTATGTTTCTGGAGAATGAGAAAAATGGAGCCTTTACCCGTGTTTTTGGCTATGTTAACTAAATCATCAGCTGGATTTTTTAGAATATAATTCTTGGGCGTCCATGAAGCTCATTGAGGGGTAAAATCCAAGTTCTACTTTGGATCAGAGCTCCAGGAGTGTGAGAATATCCCATATATTGAAGTTTGAAAACCATCGCCACTCATGTTTTCATGAAGTTAAACCAAAAGAATTCCTACAGATCATCTTTATCATATTTGTGTGATGAAATATTTAGAGCTAAATTTATCATGACCATATGAGGTTTTTGCTCTATGTACTGTAATATTTTAATGGGTGGAGTTTTATTTCTAGGATACTAAATTCCCACAATACTAAGTCAGTTATTAGCAGAGGCGGATTGCCTTCTCACTTGTCACTCTAGTTTCACCTCTGGAATGATGCTTCTAATACACCGAGTTTGCAGGGAGCTGGGCCAGGACAGAGGGGTTACAGAATGAGAGCCCCGTGTCTCTTAGAAGCTGGGCAGGAATCATCAGTTTCACCTGCTCCTGGCAGATCTGGAGAAGCTGGAAATACAAGGTGATGGCCAAGGTTTAGAGGAGACCCTGGGGTGTTTGGAGTGTGGATCCAGGAGGTCAGGCTTGATGAGCTGAGACTGAGTGGAAGACAAGAGCATGTGTGGTTAGCAAAAGAGCAAGTTTCTTCACTATGAATTATTTAGATCAATAGATGTGGGTCCCACTTTATTTATGATAGTTTCTGACTTGCACTATAGATCTTCCTGCATTCATTGATTGTTTCTCTTTCATTCTCAAAGGTGTTTCACACTGACTATAAATGGTACGCAGATGCTTTAGCAGCTGATGGTACCATGCCGCTCCTAGTCTTCTGAAGATGCTGTCCGCTTGTGTTCTATGATTGCCACACACCTCAAAGTTCCTGTCATTACTTAACCACAGAATAAGCTTTTATAAAACAATTGATGTAGTGACAGTAGGGACATTGAATGAGAGGAAGAGCAGGTACCACTGACACTAGGTGTGAGGAATAAGCAGAAACGAGAGCGGTGACAGGAAGACCAAAACCAAGAAACACAAGTTTTGTCAAATTCATCAGTTTGATCCAGGCTAGCCACACCTAGTTTAAAAAAAATGTGCTTCTAAAAGTAATCTTTGTCTTTAAAATTTTTCATTTGTATTTATATTATTTAGAAATTACATTTTTCCTAAATTATTGAATGGATCTAATTTTACAACTTTTCATGACTACTAAATAGCTTGGCAAACATGTTTGGAAATCACATTTTTATTCTGATTTATCTAATCATATAATTTCTAGCCATAGTTTAAGTACTTCCATTCTCATCTTTAGTAATTGTCTAAATATTAAGATTTGTGAAAAAAATCTACCTTTTTAATGTTGGCATTCTAAAATCAGAAAATTAGACACCTCCACTTACAAAAGGAACTGTCATAGGCTTAATGTGGATGTGGGCGTCAGAGATTAAAGCTAAGTAATAGCTAATATCGAATATTAAACACACACAGACAGAGAAAGAGAGAGAGAGAGAGAGAGAGAGAGAGAGAGAGAGAGAGAGAGAGAGAGAGAGAGAGAGAGAAAACTGAATTCCCTTGCCACTGCCAGAAAGTGTCTCTGAGAAAGTATACACACCCTCTCCAAAAGAAAAAAAAAAGTGAGAACAGGATTTTTTACTTAATTTTCTGTTTGTTTCTAAAAAAAAAAAAATTCCACCCCCACATAGGTCACTTGGACATCATTTTGTCTACATCCTGGACTGCACGTAGGGAGGCTGGAGGAAAAAAAAACAGAGAAAGAAAGGAAGAAAGCCTGGGATCTGAAAGGAGGAATGCGCCAGGGCATGGGAATTGTGATGTCCTGGTGGTCACCCCGAGCAGATTTTAGCTTTTCTTAAACAAGCCAGCGCCTCAGGCGGCTGGAACACAGCACATCCTTCCTGCTGTTGGGATACCTATGCAGGCTGAGGGCTGGCAGAGCTGTGGCTGCTAGGCTGGCCCTGCCCTCCCCTGCCCTCCCCTGCCCTCCCCTGCCCTCCCCTGCCCCTCACCTTCATTTCAATAATTCAACAGTGAGAGATGGCAGGACTTTTTAAAAATTATTTTATTTCATTTTTTGGTTGTCAAAAGTAATTCAGAGCACCGGCTTTTTCTCAATGCACAAATCTGGAGGGGTTGGGGTTTAATTATATTAGCAAGTGCTTGTTCAATAATTTTCCCAATCATGGGGAGACATGTTCTCAGGAAAGAACCCATTGGCAATGGGTTAAAGTGGCTATTAAGGCAGGGCATTTCAACAGGAAAGGTATCCGAACTCTGACAAAATCAGATGTCTGGAATTTCAATCAAGTGCCCTGGGTTCCAGAGGCATCATTCTCCCTTCACAAATTCAGACAGCTTTTCTCCCATCTGGGATCCGGGCTCACCCAGCAAACAGGGCGAAGTCCTCGGGTGCCAGCCAGCTCCAAATATGCCGACTATCCACTGCCAGAAAAATCAACTGCTCCTTCTGAAGTCCAAGTAATTGACTGACGTGTCACTCCTGAAAAGTCCCTAAGTTCCCACTCACCATTGCTCAGTGAAGCCTTACCACTGCCCCACGCCGAGAGAGAGAGAGAGAGAGAGAGAGAGAGATCATATGTACTTCGAGAAACCCACAAATTTGCCATTTTTGCTATTTTAGCAAAAAAATGTTATTTCAACTTTTTGTTAATGATGCCTTGAAAAGTCTACTTATTTTTCCCTTTGGATAGCTTCATTTGCATTAAGTACATGTGATTTACTGTGGTCTTGGCTCTTGGTAACTCAGATACATTTGCGGCCTATAAGTGCATCAAGCTAGATGTGACAGTCTCCTAGATCCTCTCCCTGTCCCCTCACCAAATCTGTCATGTTCACATCTTAACTAGATGCTTTATAATCTGTTATCTCCTTTCTGCTCCACAAGTCTGAGAAGGGTCCAATATCTAGCTCGTCTCACAAAAAAGTCAAGAAACTTCACAGGTATTTCACTATTTTTTAACTAATTTTCAATATACCTTTTTAATTCCTTGATAACTCTATATAATTATAGGATAAAGCATACTTTTCCATATGTGCCTAGAATGGGCAATGATCCTACTATTCGTTTTGAATCTGGAAGGACATGGTTCATCAATGAATACACTTACTGTCAGTCCTCAGCTTATAGTGTAGCTTATACTAAAATCCAAGGAATAAAACAATTCCTATGACAAGACAATTTTATCCAAAGACTTGTATTTATCACTTTAACACCTGAACATTCAAGGAGATGTAACTATTATAATTTTTGTAGTATTTCTCATAGGTCAGCTCTAATTCCAGTTTTTTGAGAACTATACAAAAACAAGAAAGCAAATGCATTTTGCAGCTAGGTAAACTAAACTCATCTTCTGATCTTTTTTTTTTTTAACCTCAAAACCTTGGATAAGATAGATATTATCACCATTTCATTATCTGTAGAAATGTAGGTTTTTTTTTTTACACTTTCTTCTGTTCCTTTGTAGAATTTGAAAGAAGAAAGACTTGAGCTCCCTGTACACTCAGTATGTAACTTAAGTACCTTCTGCAAAAATACTCAATATTAACCGATCTTTAGTGGGTGACTTGGTGGTAAGTGGGAATTAGGGAGCCAGTCAGAAGGGAGGGCCCAAAGAGGGAGCATAATGCCTGCCTGCTTCAGCAGAACCAGTGTTCAGCATCTGACAACCACCCAATCAGCCTTCTCCAGAGCCAGCCCTTAGCTCAGACAAATCAGTTTTCCCTCAGACTCACCTGAGCTTGAAGGTAAAGCCCCCACAATAAGATTATAAATAGGTCCTGATCATTTGCATAAGCTCTCTTGTGGGCTTTTCACCTGTCCTGAACTCCCAGGTCCCTGCTCTAATAAGCCCCCCTCGTCTTGGCTCTTCTCCCGTGTGCACTCTCTACCCCCTCCTGCTTTCCACATGGTGGGAGCTCCTTTTATTTTCCCCCTCTTTCCTTCCTTTAATCTAATAAAGGCTTACTCTCTGGCATATGGATTTAATTCTTTAAATTCATATGATAAGGATCCAGGGTACCCTAAATTTATTGGTGCAATTAGTATTGGCAAGGAACCCCAAAAACTCCCATTACAGTGGATGCTGGGTGTACGGACCAAAGGACAGAAGGATGTATGAGTGGAAATATGGGTGCATGAGAAATAGGTAGGCTTTTTTTTTCCTTAATAGTCATTTTAAGGTCATGGATAGTGTCCCTACTGATGTGGCTTTTTCTCAGTTCTGTTAACTGTTTAAGGTTGTGTTCCTTTGACATGCTCTGTGCCTTTTAGTCCCCTCTAATACCCAGTGACAGTCCCCTTTCTAGTCTTTCTAAGTGTCTTTGTATCTAATTTGATCAGTAAGTGAAAGAGACTTTATGAGCTACAACTTTTAGATAGCTTGTTTTATCAGTTTTTTTCCCCTCGTTGCTTCATTCCAAGGAAGTGACTAATATGGGAATTTTAGTAAGGCTATTAGCAAAAATATTTTCTGTAAGGAGCTTGTGAACTTTCTTTAAATCACATCCCATCGACATCTGTTTTCTCTACATAGGGCTAAAGCTGACCCTGCACAGTGCTTTCCTAGAACAAATGCACAGCTAAATAAACTCATTTTGGGTATCAAGATAAGGATTTTATACTGGATGTTTAGGGTGTCATGAGGAAGCCCTGTCCAGCACATGATGTGTTACCTTTTAGGGATAGATTGAACACAAGCAGTTTAGCCTCCCTCCTTCACTCCCAGGGGAAGTGAAGTCAGAGTGTCAACATGAAATATTCAAGCCTCACATTTTCCAGGTGTTCACAAGCCAAATCTTGCAATGCTGTTGGCGACTTAGCAGAGTTGCAAAATAATGGAGAAATTTTCAAGTGAATGATTCTCTGGCTGTCTCAAGAATATCCTTTATTCCTACTTGTTCTTTCAAACTTGGTATTTCACCACCGGAGGAAGGTCAAAGTGGAACTCCAAAAGTGTCACATATGTTGCTTGGCCAGCAGATAAACATAAGGGATGAAGCAAAAAATCAAAGAAAAACTCTGAATCTTTGTACTCAGAAACTCGCAGCATTTATTACTCATGTTGGGAATACGTAATTTCCAGATTTGCCTGGATAATAGCTCTGAGATTCTAAAAGCAGATATAGAGTAGAGTTGATAGTGTCCTCAAAGAAAACAGCAGGGCTTATAGGAGGAGAGACAGACACCAGGATACCCGTGGCCTCGTTCCAAGCAACCCCTACTCACTGCTGGGAAAGACTATGAGAGGAGACATAGAGAGGAAGATGAGAAGAGCTCAGATCAGGCACTGTGAGAGAATAAGAAAGGATGGTAAGAGAAAAACAGAAGTTACTGAGGACAGAGAAGCCAAGTCTCATTCCATAGTTTCAGTTGAAAAAAGAACACTAATTGGAAGAAAGATGGAGCAGTGTGAAAAACGAGGAACATAGCAAATCAGTATTTGCCTGTCCATTCTGAGCAGAGTTCTCCAAATCCTGTCATACCAATGACTCTCCAGGGCACAAGCTCTTGCTTCTTGCTCCCTCACAGGAATTTTAAAAAAGGAAAAATAACCCTGGAACTCACAGAGGAAGAGCCACATGCCTGAGGTCAGTGTGGAGCATAAGTGGTTGAAGCCCAATGTATGCTCTTTAGGCCCATCTGAAACCATGTTCTCTGAACTTTTTTAATGTATCATCTGAATCTCAGTGATGGTCTTTGATTTGGCTCTAACATGTTCCTTGGTTTCCCAGGAAAATGTGGAGAATCCAAAGGAAGTCATGGGTGTGGTGAAGAGGCAGCTGTCACAGGAGTGATGGATGTCTTGGTTCTAATACAAGCTTTGCCACACATTAGGTGTGGGCTTTCAGCTACTACCCTGGGTCTTTCTGCCTCATCTGTGGGGACTCTATGTTGTCTTAAGGTAGCTTTTGGCTCCAATCTTCTCCATTTCTATTGAATTACATGAAAGTGAACGTAATCAATGAAGGGTTGAAATTCTGATTCCAGAAACAGTATATAAATATACTCCTGAGGTATTCCTAGGGTAGATAAGTAAGGATTGTTAACAACCTATGGAGAAATGCTAAACATTTATATTACCTTAAGTGTATGTAAAAACTGCACGAGAGTAGGAGCAAATATGAATTTCAGAGGACAGATCTTTCAAAATGTTTTGGAAAGCCCTGGAAGGAAAGAAAGGAGGGAAGTCAGAAGGAGAGGTTGAATCAAAGTTTCTCCCCTTTGGGGAAACAGCTGCATCTGGTGTCCCTCCCTGTAACGGAACTGCGTTCTGCTTTCAGAACAGGGAACCACATGTCATCTTTCACTTCACTCTACTAGTTCCAATAAGGAGATTATATTCCTGGCTAGGTAATTTCATATTTGTTGTTTGTTTCATAACTTTCAGTAAGAAGCTTAAATATTACCAATCTATCTTCTTATTCAACTCGGAGACTAAAGCCACATAAGTCACAATCACACCCTGCCAATTCATCAGACCTTAAATTTCTTAAAATTCTCTAGACACTTGTATGCTATTTGCTAAATACCCAGACCTCTTCAGATTTTGTAGAATAAATTACAAATACATTAGGAAATGTAATAGTCACAGAATTCTGTGAAGATAGCTGATGAGCTTTCATAACATTCACTGATGGATGATGAAACTGAGGAGCAGAGAGGTTAACCATTTTGCAAGTGTTAGTTCAAGTTCATGAATGGAAACAGGAACCCAGAACCCAGGTGCCCAAATTCCACTCACACTCTGTCTTGTTGGCCTGCTAGAAATTGTGCTTTGTACTTCACTCAGTCCTGAGGACTTGGCAAATGGAAGCACCTGGCATAAAACAGCCAGGAGATGAGAGAGGAGGATTTGAACAACTCTGAGTATTAATGAGTTCCTCTAGTCATGCCTTCACCCTGAAATTATGTGATTACAAAATATGGATGTTTAACCAAAACTTGAAAGATTATTATACAAACTTCATTAGGGCAGTTCTGTGAAAATAATATTAACATAAATTTAAAATGTCTTACCTCTCAGTACATATGTATAATAACCAAATCATAAATATACATCCATGTTTCCAATCATCTACATTTTTGTCATAGAGCAATTGGAAAAAAACATTAAATGATCTCAGATTTATTCATGAAGCCATTCAGTTTTACTATTGTTGACTATTAGTGATTAGAGGTATAACATGGCCATAATATCATCTGGAAAATAAATGAAAATTTAATATTAATCTCTATCTGTAGGTCTTTTGTATGTTTGCATAAACACACAGCAGACTTCTCTGAGCAGTGGTTCCACACATGGTCCCTAACCATCAACAACAGCCACGTGCAGGATAGAAATACAACTTTAAAGTCTCTAGACATACTGATTCAGAAACTGTCTGTTAGTACAGATACTCTATGCACTTCTGATTCAGACTAAGGCTAGAGTGTCAAACACTCTCGCTAAGCATATCTTACTAAATTCACAAATATTCACTGGCCAAGTATCAAATGTAAGATGTGATGTACAATGAATGCGCAACAAAAGTAAAGCCGTGACTCTTCTGACCTTCCCGGGTGTTTCCAGGGAAGGAGATGAAGCTGTGTCAGCCACAAGGCCATTCCCTGAAGTCCAGCTCATCGAAGTCAGAAGATGGCATGGAGGTTCCAAGGATATCTCTATTAAGAACATGTGAGTCATTTCACACCCTCAAGAGCAGGGCCTTGTGAGAATGTGTTTGGGATACTTTAAAACATCTCAGATTAGGAAGCTAAAAACAAATGAGAGAAAGAGGGGGAATACAGAGAGAAGAAGGAGAGAGATAAAGAGAGGTTTGTGTCACAAGACCTTTCTCAGAGGGAAACATACCTTTTGTTTTCTCTGTTTCTTGAGCAAGACATGGGAGAAGAAAGAGAAGGATGGCACGCAGGAGACAGCTTTTGTTACTCCCTGCAAAGCAAAATTGAGTGCACAAATGAAAACCAACCCGGAGTACCCAGCCAGAGACATCACTGCGGGACTGAGGGACCCATGGGAAACAGACATACTGGGACCCTCCTGAGCACTTTCCTTTATGCATATTAGCAGAAGTCACAGAATAACTAACATCACACTTTCACAATATCTGTGTTTATTTCTTAATTTTTTTCATATAAATGTACAACATATAAACCCATACAATAACACATGAAGGCTAAAAGGCAGCAAACAGAATTTCTGTTTTTTCTTTTATCTCACAAAATTCATTGCTCTCTTTGATTGCCAACTTTGAAAATTCACTTGTAAAACAAAAATGAAAATTTGTTAGCAGTCATGGCAAGAAGAAAGAAAATTCATTTCTCCTCCTTAGGAGCTTCAACCTCAGTAATTCAACAGACATTTAAAGATACAAGTTTTCATGGTTAATAAGTATTTCAATATGATCTATTCTCTAACAGCCAATAACATTTGTCCCCTTCTTCCCATATCTCCACAAAAATCCACCCTGAGGCTTTCTCAGCAGCTTTCTTCATGACCCAGAAATCTTCCAAAGACAGAGTGGTTACCTTGGCATATACAGAAAGAAATGTACAAAGAACAATTTAAATGTATTTGTGCATACACACTGTCCCTTCCCTATGACTCATAAATTTAGAGCTTTTTTCCAAACAAAACAAAATTAACCTTGTGTTTGTGGCTTCTTTGGGAAGGTTAAAGAGAAAGAGCTTTGAGGAGTGTCATGCAGGGTTATTTAGTGGTCTAGCTTATAGCAGAAATTCAGTGAACAAGGATTTGGATGTCAGAAAACAGACTCATACTATTTTGAAGAAATTTTGGATTGACTTTGGATTAATTTTATTCCCAGTAAGCAATGCTGCCATTTGTGTGTGTAAGTGTGACACGAGCACACTGTAACACCAAAAGGGTGGTTTTGTTGGAGAGAACACAATAGGGGAAATACTAGCTCAGTCTGTACTAGGCAAAAGCTGGGCAGCCCACACATAGCAAAATAAGCTCTTCAGTTCTTGAGGCTAGGGAATGAATTACCAGGGTACAATCAAGCACAAAATTACTAAATATAGAATGAATAAACTCAAACATATGGGGGTTCCTTGAGAGCTTTTCTAGTACTATGTCTTGGATACATGTACTTCCAAAGTCTGTGTTAAAGGCATAGTCTTTTGAAGGATTCTGGAGAGACAGTGTTGTAGACTTTTAAAGGTGGGACAGTGAACCCTGTAGGTCCTTGATCATGTGCTTTAAGGGAATTGTGGGACTCTGGCCTCTTTTACTGTTTTGTGAGCATGAAATTAACAATTGTCCCACCATCTTAGTGTGCATATAGAATGCTCCCCAAAGTTCAAAAGCAATGAGTTTACTTATTCTTGGACTAGGATATTCAAACTGTGAGCCAAAATAAACATTTTTTTTTGCTTTAAAAGTTTATGATCCCAGTTATTTTTGATAAAGACAGCTAATACTCTGAGATATGTATTTTCAGATTGATTAGCCTATCTGTATAGAGAATTCTTTTATTTTACTGCTTGTAATATAATTTATTATTCCTTTTATTTTATGTCATCAGGCTTATATCTTGCATATGTTCATCTGAATGTAATAAATATTGCCATATTTTTGTAAATATCTGGCCAATCTGAGGATCAACAAAACCTTGAATTCCACTGCATGTAAGAGAGATCATGTTAGATACATGTACCTTATCAGTCATTTCATAGGGAAACCAATGCTTATGTGGTCTATTATAAACTAGCAATACTTTGACTGTATTAAATTATGATGGCCCAATCCAAACTCACTAGGTTTGTGGAAGGGAAGACAAGGGTGATGCAATCCAACAGGCAGTATACACAAAAGGAATATATATATATATATATATATATATATATATATATATATATATATATATATATATATATATATATATATATATAT
>PVHP010010734.1:0-46877 GCA_004024765.1 Zapus hudsonius | reverse complement strand
TGACTGAACATCTCAAGGGAAAGCTTAATGATGAGAGGTGAAAGCATGGCATAAGCAGAGGCTGGATATCACCTCCTAGTCACAGCATGAAGCATACAGCAGCTAAATAGTGAGCTGAGTTCTGGCAGAAGGGAGCTGCTGTAACACCCAAAGCCCATCCTCAACAACATTCCTCTTGAAGCAAGGCTCCACCTTCCAAGTATATGAAACACATGAGTTTATGGAGGCATCTAATTCAAACCACCATAATATGTACTTATCTGTGCATATATATATACACATATGTAAAAACTGATATATACATACAATCTTGATTTGTGTTCATACTAAATATCTGTATAAATGCATATGCCTGTTTATATACATCTAGATAAATTTAAATAAAACTGTTAATATATATCTTTAACTGTAGAGATATTTTTTAAAATTTCAGCTGATCTTCAAATTGGTATTAATATATATCTTTAACTGTAGAGATATTTTTTAAAATTTCAGCTGATCTTCAAATTGGTATTTAAAACTAATAAGTTCCCAAAGATTTCTTTCTAACATTGTACCATACAGGCTTTTCATAGTAATATTAAATGAAAATAATATTATTACTGAATGACTAAGTTAGGTAGACTCTTTGACTATATCATTTATTAATATGGACATAATTCTTCATCTCTTAGATGGCTTGCAATACATAGTATGGAGAAAGATAATAAAGTTTAGTTTAAAAATATTGTGTGGTCATGTGTGGTGCACGTGGCTTTATTCCCAGCACTTGGAAGGCTGGGGTTGAAGGATTGTGGTGAGTTCAAGGCCAGCCTGAGACTATATAGTGAATTCCATGGCAGCCTGAGCTATTGTAAAACCCTACCTCAAAGAAATAAAAAAAAAGTGAAATTGTGCATATAGTAAAATACCAATATATACAAAATAAACATTTTTATCAGTGCAGTTTAATATATTTGTTCATATATTAATACTAATTTTTAAAAAGCTTTAAATTTTCCATTTAAAAAAAATTGCCTCCACATACACACTTAGATAATTGCTAAGTGTAAATTGTGCCCCTGTGAGGATGAATAAGTTGAACAGGAAGAGTGTATGTGCTAAATGGCTTATGCTCATGAGAACTATGGGTTGGGGAGTGGCTGAGTGGGAATAGGTGTAGTAAGTAGAGTGAATAAGTTTTCAGGGTAAGGTTCATCATGTTCTTCTCTGTTGGAGTGCTTGACTGGAAATTCATTACTGCAAAGATGGCAGTGATTTTTCAGCACAAATTTGGATCATAGAGAATAATTAAATATAATTTAAACATCAATTGTGATATGAATTAAGGTCACAGTGAATATAAGTGTCTACTGTGTCTTATATACTAGTTTTTGCACTCCACAGTTCAATATTTTTGTATATTTGTGCACGTAAATTAATATGAAAAATAAGATTTTTATTTTATCCCTGTCTTTATTTTTTCATGATCAAGAAAGTTAAAATTTGACCTTGGGACTATTAAAGTAGGACATAAAACAGAATAGAGGAATGAATCCTTGCTGTTAAAATTATCAGCAATTAAAAATAAAATAACTTCAGAAGAAAGCAGTAATAAACATAACTTCTTATAATACTTACAGATGAAAAATATTTATTAACAATGGCATAATTAATGAATGACATTATAAAATCTTATTTCTATCTCTATGTCTCTCAGAAAAAAGAAGCTCAATGTACTATAATCATGTTAGTTTTTGTATTCAAGTTCCTTAACGGCTTGTGCTGAAGTAGTTTAAATAAGGTGGATGGATTTATTCTCAGTTCTGGTCATTGTTACTGCCTTAATAGATTGGTTAAGATCTTATGTTTATTCTACATAGATTGCCTCTTCAGAAGAAATGGCATTTTATTTGGATTTATTTATTTATTTTACTTTAGGATGTGCATTATCTTCAAAGAATATTCAGAGATATATTTATACTTGGAGTTTCTTACTTGTTTCAAGCAATGTCTAGGTTAACAATTATCATTTTAGATGCTCAGTAGATTTTGTAAGATAATAAATTACATTGCTTTAAGTTTATCAATGTTTTCATTTTGTATTGAGACAGGACTATGTACCTAAAACATATATTCTTTACTTGATACACACTGTGTAGTGTTCACATTAATATTAATCAGAATTTGTCCTTCACTCTGCATGTGAAAAGATCCATTATACTGGTTGGGGTATTCTCTTTCAGAGGCCACCTGCCCACCATATCTTTGTCACACAGGATGTGATGAATTTTAGTAAAGACTCAGTACACACACCTTAAGTGGTTATTGGTTCATCAGGGAGTGCATTCTTTATGGTGGTTCTGGCAGTATCGGTGGTTATCTCAGGGCACCGGTTGCTGTTCAATGGAGTGAGATAACTCCTGTCTTTGGATGACTGAGAGGAAGAGCAATTAGGTTTGCAATAATGTTCTTTACCCGAAGGCTTAAGTACTGAGGGGAGGGTGGAACTCATTAGCAAAGAACAAAATTAAATAAATAAATCATCGATTTGTAAGATAGTTTGATTTATTTTATAAACTTTTCAAAACAATATTCACATAAGAATCATGAACTTAGCTGAGAATGCCTGGATAATGGGGTCCTACAGCAGTTTCCTCAACTATGACCATCTACATTGAAGTGTATCATGACTACTATGTCCGTAGTAGTATTATAACTGAAGTCTACTTGTAGATCTCTTTAGTTTTTACCTAATATAATTTTACTGTGAAAGGATCCCATTCTGAATATCTTATAATGGTTCATTATCTTCTCTTCTAAAATACCTCTTGGTTTAAACAATTCCATTGGTTTTCAACTAAATTTGTGGATTTAAGAATTATGATTTTGTAAAATAATATTTTTAAAATAAATTACATCATATTTTAAAGGACTTTTGTTTCTACCCTTTATTAATTTGTCAATGAATGTATTTACTTCAATATGAAATTATGGTTATTTCCTTTCATACTTTGAGCAGTTATCAAACAATACTCTAGTTGTGCAAGTTGTTTTCAGTTTGACAATTGAGTTTTTCTCCTGGGCATATAATGTGGATTACTGTTTTTATTTGAGCACAGTGTTCATTTTCTGGCACTACAGGATGATGTGATCCAATATGAATAACCCCAGCTCAAGTCCTATAGCAAGAATTTCTCCAAAGAAAATCTATCTCCCCTAATAGGAAAGTAATGTCAGAGACCAAGGTTGAAATTCTCAGTATGTTTGTAACTGGAGTGCCATCGATGTTCTCTCTCAGCTGACAAGAAGTGTGTGTGTGTGTGTGTGTGTGTGTGTGTGTGTGTACTGTCACAGCTGTAATATTGCTGTATGCAGTTACCTATGTCTGCATTATGAGTAGCATGAATTCCTACTGATTTCTCTGACATACTCCTTATGTACACAAATGATTCTATTCTCTCTCCTTGTACCTCCCTCACAGGGAAAAGCCTGGTTGCTATCTATCATCATGCATTTCCTTAATCCTTTAGCTCTACCATGCATGTGGTATTGTTAACCTGTGCCTTCACTAAGAAAAACTTTATCAAGTTGAGAATATAAGTTAATGTTTCTTGTAGTCCTAAGGATTCTTTCCTTAATTTTTGTAAGTTCCACTTATTTCTGATGTAACCTCCATCTGCTTTTTTTCTCCATCACTATCAACTTGTGGTCTCACACATCTGTGGTGCAGATAGATAGTTCTCTCACATTATATACTCTCTTAAGTATTTCTGGGCCTTCCAAATTATTTTCTAAAATTTGCTTGCATTTAGTTCACTCTCTTTGCTAGAAAGTGATATGAAATAAAAAATGCCTACTGCCACATATCTAACTTTAAATTATCTGAAGAATAGTTTCCTGCCCCGTGGAGATCTTATGTTCTTTAGCTATTCAGTTTTTATAAGCCGTGGATCCCTGAATCCATGGAACCACTAGTTTTATACTTCATGTGTATTTTTAGAGTATTGAATAATTGTGAAAACAATATATTCTGTTTCCAGATTGTTTCCTTCATATAGAACAGATATTCAAATTTTTCTTTTAATGTAATAGATTATTGTTTGTCATTTATAATATTCTGCTTAGTATCATAACTCAATGTTTAAAATCTGCCTATTCACTGGAGGACATATTGATTGGTTTTAGTTTAGACAAATGGGGAGAAAGCTTTAAAACATTGGCATCAAACTATTTGTGTGGTCATGTTTGCAAATTTGTTTTAAAAGTTGTGTGCTATTTTGGCCATTAAATCTAGTAAAGGAAAGGGTGCAGGAAAAAAACAAACAAGCAAACAAAGAAACAAAACCCCACAAATATATACCCAATAATTTTTACTTGCTTATTTAGAATTTGACTTTCACAAACTACAAAACAAATTTTCTATTAAGTTGTATTGTATTTATAATCATTTCCCTAGTATATGGTTTTTTAGAGAATTTTTTTAAATTGGGGCTGAAAAAATGTAAGAGCCATGGTGGAGGAGAATATCCAGAGACATCACCCCCCTCAGCAACAATGCACAAAGGGGGAGAAAAAAAACTGGCTACCTCTGGTGCAGTTCCTAACCCCTAATCTATGGATAGATACAGTATGTGCACCAAGGAAGGACCCCAGTGGGTAGGGAATAGAGAGGAGGGAAACAAGGATACCTTCAAAAGAGTTGCTCATACAGTATATATAACTACTTATAATAAAGGTATAATTAAAAATGAAAACATAGTGAACCCATATTTCTAATTTCAGGCCATTTATTGCTGAATTTCTAGCAGCTAGAGGCTCTGTTGCACCAACTCTCTTTCTCTCTGAATGTCTGTCTGCCTCTGCCTCTCAAAAATAAAATAAAAACAATAAAAAAACTTAGCTTCCAGCAGGTCTTCTATGACATTAGTAAACAACTTAGAATTCTGAGATTACTCCTCCAACCATGAAGTTTGACATCCTAACAAATCATTCACATAGTACTGCAACATTTTAAATCTGAGTACAGACACTCTTCTGTGACTTCA
Organism: Zapus hudsonius; assembly: GCA_004024765.1. Taxonomy (NCBI): domain Eukaryota; kingdom Metazoa; phylum Chordata; class Mammalia; order Rodentia; family Dipodidae; genus Zapus; species Zapus hudsonius. The sequence continues at coordinate 41,850 of PVHP010010734.1, read as the reverse complement.
GCACCATGAGAGAGAGGTGACTTGACTTGCCTCCATTTCTTTTCCCCTTCTTTCTTCTTTTCCATGCCAGAGTCTTAGGGTATGTCTTGAAAAGAAGAACTTGAATATATGTCATCACATTTTATTTTCCTAAAATAATCCAAGTAAAGGTTAACTTGTTCTCTGCACTTCTATACCTATTAATAAGACTATTTTATAAGTCTACCTTTCTATCCCAAGAAAAGCATATAACTTCATTGTCTCCTGACAATGAGCCAGGGCTCATCTAGCCTCATGGATTTCAGAGCCTTTAATAATATCCTCAAAGTTGCTTTGGGTCTTTTGAGTTAAATGCTTTTATGTAATATAAATTGTAGGTATAATTTAGAATCATTAGGAAATAAGTTCTTTCTTATGTTTTCAGATACTTTTAAGACTATTCTCTTCAATTCATATAAATAAACTTGTAATTCTGAAAGTCAAACTTCAAAACATGCATCCTGTTTTCCAGGTTCAAGGTACTTGGGGCCTCTACTCAGTATTTATGTGGCACTGTTCCTTATTCTTTTTCTCTCAGTCATAAGATGGCTTAAGATCAATGCGTTTGAGATAGCCTCATAAAGTTTACAAGCAATAGCATGCTTGGAGGAAACCAAAGCATTTTCTTATAAAAGACACCTTCCATTATACAAGACAAAAAATGTTCACTCAGACTCTTGCTAATAGTTTGTTTTTCTTTTTTCTTTTTTTTTTTTTTGCCTAATGAGGTCAATTGCTACTTTTTTAATGAGTTCAGCCTTTAGCACTGTGAATACTAAAATCTTCATTTTCTTTGCTGAATGCTGGGCCTGAGTGGCCGTCCAACACACTTCTTCCATGCCAATAGGTCAGCAAGAATCTGTTTTCAACTGACAACAGGCACATTTCTCCTGTTGATGTTGATTCTTTTTATATTCACTCTGCAAAGCATACAATTAAAAAGCAATAAGACACTTTGGGATTATACTCCTTAACCTCTCCAGAAAATGTTCTGCCTTAATACTTATGAATTAAAACCCTTAAGTGTGGTGTAATTGTTCCTGGGAGGTGCAGTGTGGAAGCTGTTTACATGCGATGAATGGTACCATGGATTTTATGTGCATGCGTCATTAGACTCATAGTGTACTGCTTCTTAATTTACATCTCGCTTTGGGCGATGAAGAAGATTATTCTGGCAATTTCTGAATCGCTGTTTTGAAATCTGTAGATTTGTTTCCTAAGGCTCCTGTTTGTTCTGTGATTTGAAAAGCATTTGCTGAGTAAAAAATTGTACATACGTTTTTCAAAAAAGTTCCACACTATCATATTTGGCTGATGACAGTATAGTAGTATGAGAAGAGTGTATAGATCTATGACTTCCTCTAATGGGACAGGAAAACTTAGCACTAGAAAAAAGGAATATAATTGTATTTTTATGAGCAATCATGTAAATATCTTAGCAAAAATGTTCCCTTAAATAGCATAGTCAAATGGAAAAAGAAGAGAAAACCATCAGCAGTCATACTGAAATATCCCTTTATTGGACTTCTTGTCTGTTGAACCAGTGGAAAACATTGAATTTGTGTGTCTGCTTAAAATGTACCTTATCTAGAAAATCACTGGCCAGAACCTTAATTAAAAATATACTTGAACTTGGAAAGAAATAGCTGATTTTATAAGAAAATAGTATTTAATATGCCTAAACTAACATTTTCCACAAAATTTCTCTTTTAAGAAATTCAGAATTATCAGTATTTTACATATCTTAGAGAAACCCAAGAAATGTTATAATTGTACCTTTTTAAGCCTAGAAAAACCATTCTTTTATTCAAAACGTGGGCTCTAATTCAAAACTAACATATGCAACATAGCATTAATAAATTAAAATTAGGGTTGTCCATTAGAGGTATCCCTTCACAGTTAAGCATTCTGAGTTAAAAGATCAGCTATGACAGAAGTCACAAGAAGTTCAGACTTTTGTTTAAACCATGCTACCAAGCATAGGAACAAAGAGGAGCAAACACTTTTCTCACCCAGTTACTGATTTTGTTAGTGTACTGTATAGATCAATGAGTGATTGGAAACATCACCTTTGACAGTTAAACATTTTAATTAATAGTTTGGCATCTTGGAACAATATGCCTCTATAAGCTTTATCAGACTTGTTTCCCAAATTGCACATTTCATGTGTTTATGACAGTCATAATGCACAAAGATTGTGGAAAAGCAGTTAATGTGTACAGGTATTCTGAAAAGCTTCCAAGGTATCAGATCTGACCACTTCCGATCACAGCTGATGATACAATAGTTGACACTAACTTTGAAAACATTCATTTCTATGTTGACAGTATTTACCTACCCAAACAAACAAAGGCATCAACATTCATGCCTCTTGAAATTAACTTATGACCTGTTAGAGACTGAATTATTGAAATGTGGGCTCTATTAATTACAGCTCCAATGATCACCACTCTTGGATTTGAAAAGTACATAAATTATCAAGGATATTCTGAACCACTGCTTCATCAGAGTGAAGGATAGGTCATGTCCACATGCTGTCCCCAATAATTACATGGAATAAACACTCAGAAGATATTTAGCACCTCTCTTACATATAGAAATCTAACTTCATACACTTGCTATTCTCCTATATGTGCTTCTGCACAAGCATGGAAGAAAATATTCTCTGTAGATAGAAGGTTCTATAAGTAAGTTTCACTGAATCAAGTAAGACCTCAGGCCACATGATCTGTTTGTTTGTAAATGAAACATTCAGGGCTATAAAGCTGGCTCAGCAGTTATGAACTTGTCTGTAAAGCCTAACAACCTGGGTTTGATTCCTCAGTACCCATGTAAAGTCAGATGCACAAAGAGACTCATGCATTGGAGTGTTCATTCTCCTTGTCTGTCTCTCTTCTCTCTTCTCTCTGTGTCTCCAATTGCAAATAAATAAATAAAACCAAAACATGAAACATTTAATGCTTACAGGAACTGTGTTCATCAGCTTTATGTTGTTATAAGAAAATGGTTAGTTTTACTTCAGTTCACTACAATGAGGTTTCAGGACATGTTCTGATACTTTAGGGTCTCAGTAAGGAAGCATAAGGCAGGGAATGTATGGTGGAGTAAAGCCACACACCTTGGGGAAAATAAGTGGAAAAAATAAAAAAGGAAGAAGAATAAACCATACTGCCACAATTATTTTGAGGAACTTCCCTTAAAATCTGAAGATCCCACACTTTGCCTATCTCTTAAAATCTCCACTGCCTCCCAATTACATCAAGGTGAGGACCAACCCTAACAAATTTTCCTTTTGGAGACATTGCAAATCCAAACTATAGTAGTGCATGACCTATTCTATATTTTTAATAGTGGTATTTTTCAAATTTTGTTTAATTTTCTCTTTTTCATTGATTTTTTTTTCAAGTTAGGGTCTTCACTCTAGCCCAGGCTGACCTGGAATTTACTATGTACTCTCAGGATGGCCTTGAACTCATTGCCTCCAGAGTGATAGTATTAAAGGCATGTGCCACCATGCCCAGTTCATTGATTGTAGCTTATCTCTTTAACTTCATGACTCATTTTTGCTTCTGTGTTCAAGAACATTTTGATTTAAAATTGTCATCAATATCGCTCTTGTCGTAACATCATCCTTGTTGCTCACAGGAACATGGGTCATATGTAATAAAGAGATTCAGTTTCTGAAGCAAAATTTCCTAAAATGTACAGATATTAACCTCATTTAAGAATTATCAAAAACAATAATGATGGGAAAGCTGGATAATCACATCAAAAAGAATGAAAAGAAAAAAACACTCAGTGACATATTTTAAATGTATACTCAAAATGCATCAGATACTTTAATATAATCTGAACCTGGAGGAAAACAATGAAGAATTGGCTTCAACAATTGGTTTTGGCTTCTAACTCTTTTTTTCCATAAATTGGTTGCTTCTGTTGATCAGAGAGACCTATGAGGTCCCCAAAACAAGACAAAACAAAACACTTGACTACCCACCCTAGGCAAAAGATGAGACCCTATTTCTAAAGAAGTGTTGATGTCACACAACATGCAGGTACCTGGAAGGAAGACAGTTCCCAGATGTTTAGTACATATAAAGTTGGAATGTGCTACCTCAGCTGCCAGGAGATATTGGCCCATGATATTGGGAGAAAGCCGGGGATACTACTTTATGACAGAGAACAGCATGGCAAGAATTACCTATGCAACAGTGGCACTTAACCTAGGTGGGTAATTAATGGCTTTCTGATTGGGTAAGAGATCTGCTCAGAGGCAAGCAACCCGTAGTTGGAATTTGGATACAAGGCAAATTCCTATGGAAACCAAGAACCCAGACTCCAAGGGGAATCAGGCAAGGGATGAGCCATCTCAAACACATCATCTAGGACCCAGGTGAATTCATGCAGGGAGTCTTGAGATGAGTAAGAGTGCTTCTTCCACAGCAAATCTGACAACCTATGCAAGGGTAATGGTGATGGACTTGAGGATATTCAAAACAGTGCAAAGTAGAAACCCAGACTCTTATGTCATCAACACTAAGGCAGACTTAAAACTCACTCACCTTGGCTCAGGGAACTTTGGGGAAGAGGGGCAGGATGATTGTAAGAGCCATGGTGGGGAGAATATCCAGAAACATCCAGAAACATTGCCCTCCTTCACCTCTCCCCCCAAAAAAACAATAGTCTGCTGTCTGCACAACTCAAAGCCCTCCATCCCATAGAGGATTCTGGCAATCCCACTCAAGACTGCTCTTAGTATATTAGTGGCAAAGAGGAGGGGAATGGGGGTAACAACACAGACTTTTACAGCAGTTTACACTTAATAAATAATAAAGGAATAAAAATGAAAATCAGCTTAATGTGAAGATAATTTAAGAATATTAGACACAGCTTCCTTCTCTGGGTCTCAGTAAATATAACATACATATAGCCTTTTGCTTTCTAGTATAAAGAACCATTAAAAAGGGATTCAGCTTTTCCAAGATGCCCTAGTGTACACACTACATCCTTGCTTGGCTCCTGACTCACTGCTGGTGGCCACGGCACCACCATGGCTTTTAAAGTGATAATGCCAGAAAGACACCTATGGAGCCAAAGAGGTGATGCACAGGTCTGAATCACCCTCAGCAGCCACAACCAGAAGTCTCTGGAGGTGTGAACTGATGTGATCCAGATTTGTAAAAGGAAAAGACTGTGAAAGTGAAGGGACCAGTTTGCAAGCCCACCAAGACATTGAGATTTACTGGTTCTGAGAAGCTGAGGAGTACCTAGGATTTGAAACTAGTCCTCATAGGAAACGTGTGCACCCTTGAAAGTGAAAAGTTCTTGAGTAATAGAGACTCATTCTAGAAGTGTATTTTCATACATTAGTTTCATACATGAGATAGCAGTGGTAATCCTTCATAAGGCATATTTAGGGATTGGCTCATTGCTTTTCAATTTTCATTCTAATCATCAGATATAAGGTTCATTTCTGGAGCCATCAGTATATTAAAAGGTTTTTAAAATCAAAGTTTCATAATGGCATCATAATGTGGAGAAGGAAATGCCACAGAAGGAGACTTTTATGTAATTCTTTTCCCCCCTTTGACTCAGTAAAAAATATTTGTGTGTGTGTGTGTGTGTGTGTGTGTGTGTGTGTGTCCTTAGGAAGATGCACATGCACCATGTGTGTTAATTTGGGGAGTCCAGACCAGAATGCTGGATGTCCCCTGTCCATGTCATCCTGTCTGTAAGTTTCCTTGACACGTGTAGTCTCTCCTTGATTTTGGAGCTTACAGTTATTGTGTCTCTCCAGTCTGTGCTCCCCCACAGGACTGTGATTACAGACATGTGCAGCCATGCCCAGCTATACATGAGTGCCAGAAATCCAATTCATCAGGTCTCAAGCCCCTTCAGACCCTCAGGCTTGCATGGGAGAAGTGTGCTTATCTGCTGAGCCACCTCTCGCGCCCTCTATAAAATGGGGAAATTGTAGAAAAGGAAACACAATGGTAAGGACTGTAAAAAGTTCTCTCAAGGTCTAATAACCAACTTGGCCCCAGATGGAGAAAGGGACATCATCTAAGGGCCACAAACAGGTTTTCCCCTTACTGGGACAATTTTGATAGGAACTCAGAAGAGTATGGCATTGTTATTCTCCACCCTGACCTGCTACATCATGAAAGCATGTTTGTCAACAAAGAAGATCAACCACACTTCAAATTTTGGCTTACACATCTTTGGTGTTAGAACAACACACATGGGTCATCCCTTGTCTTAGTGCTGTGAGCCCCAAATTTGTTAAGGACAGGCAGTTGGGAATTTATCTCCATAGTCTGCTGTAGCTAGTACTATACTACTAGTGCTGTTGCTTGGAGTTATGTGAACCTAGCTTCTAAGCAGAGTAGCACGCCCTCTTTTGTCATAGTATATTTCTGGAGCCAAAGTGGATGCCAGAGTAAGCCTAATTCAGTTTGTGTATTTTGCTGCTGATATTCTCTCTGTTGTTAGCTTAGGCCTCTTGCTTCCTAGATTGTTCTTTATCATTCCTGTTGCTGATGGTCAAAGGAAAAATATTGTAAACCTTGTCTGTTGATTTATCTATCTGACAGGTTACATTTCCATCTGCTCCTTGGCAAACTGTTACCTGGGTGCTCTTGCAAACTTGCCCTTTGCTGTATTCATTAACATGTTACTGACTGCCCTGAGTGTTTACTGTGGTTCTGTCTACACAGTTTCTTATCATCATTCAGCATCTGATTTAGACTTTAAAGTGAGAATAACTCTTCTCCATTTTTTTTCCTGAGGTAGGGTTTCACTCTCTCCCAGGCCGACCTGGAATTCACTCTTTTGTCCAAGGCTGGCCCTGAATTCGCTGCAATCCTTCTGTCTCTATATCCCAAGTACTTGGATTAAAGGCATGTGACACCAAACTTGGCCCTCTTCATTTCAATTTTCTGAGTCAAAATAGCATCCCCTGAAGTGGAACACTGTGACTTTTTCACATGGGGATGTTGACTCTCTATTACTCTTTTGATAACTACTGGGCATTTGTACATCATGGTTCATTCAGTGCTTATATTGGTTTGCATGGAATTATATGCACCTCAGTTATAAAATGAGACACTATGTTAAAATAGCATGTGAATGGTACCTTGTTTTACTTACTTTTCTATTTCATAGAAATTTGTGTGGACATATCATGTGTCAGTACAATCATTCCCCTCTCTTCTGCCTCTATTCCCCTGAGTTCCCTCCTTAGTGGGTTTGCTGGTATTCACCATGGGTTTGTGGGTTATGAATTGTGGGAGCAGCACTCAATCAGTGTGTGTTTGGGGGGGCAATGTCTCCTTATTCCCTCCCACACTGTGATTCATACTCTTTCAGCCACCGCCCCTTTCACAAAGTTCTTTTAGCCTTGGTGAGTGTGTTCTAACTCTACAACAGTGTTGAGCTCTAAGCATCATGTGGCTTTATGCTTTGGAACATTTTGAGTATCCTCAGTGTCTGTCTCCATCATCCTGGGGCAGATTGTCAGGCTCACCATGAAACCAGTACTCTTGTTCATCTTGTGAAATCCTCTGTGGTTTCACCTGGGCCCTGGCTGATATGTGAGGGGTGGGTCATCTAAAATCGTCACTTTGTATTTTTCTTTTCTGCTAATTTGTATGTTTATACTTTTGGTACTTACTTTGCCACATTTACAAAAGGATAAAATGTTAAAATATATTGTGAAGGATTCTGCACGCATCTATATTTTTGTTAATCCAAGCATGTTGTATGCTGTAAAGGACAGTAGATAGTATTTCATTGTTTCCCATTTTACTCTGTGTTCTTTAAGGTAACAAGAATTGGTATATAGGGCTTCTGGTTCAAGATGGCTGACTAGCAGACACACCACGTCCCTCGGGAAACAAGGGTCAGGGTTTTCATCAGGGATCCAAGTCGTGGACATAAGCTGCAGTCACGCTCTGAGCTGCAGATACCTCCCAGCACAGGATTCTCACCAGTGGGAGCCTCCATCGAGGACCAGCAGTTGTGTTTGTATTTTTCAGGATGCAGCGAGAGAGCTGGGGCCCATCTAACCCTACCAACCGACCATAGGCCGATAGCTGAGATTCTGGCAAGAGAGGACCCACCACAGTCATATCATGGAGGATCCAAATGGAACCCCACAGAGAATGACGGGATGAACAAGGGGCCCACAGCCACAGCCATCAAATCAACACAGGATAAGCCAGTGAGACAGAAACCAAAGATCTTAGACACAAAGACCCCTAAACTCACAACCTTAATGCGCCTTAAGACTCATCCACCACGACTCAGGGAACTATGCGGAAGAGGGGGCGGAAAGATTGTGAGAGCCGTGGTGGGGGAGACTATCCAGAAGCATGGCCAGGAGAACCTGGCTGAATACTAGGCTACCTATGGTCCCCTGTCACAAGGACTGATCCAGACGATCCATGGAGGAGGTTATCCAGTTGAGGGGGGAGGGGAGGGCAGCGGGGAATTGGGAACAATAACTCATTGTTTGCCCACTAAATGTTGTAACTCATTATGGACAATAAATTTAAAAAAATAAAAAAAAGAAAATTGGAAAATATGAAAGAAAAAAAAAGAATTGGTATATATATACATGGTGTGTGTATATCCAACATAGTCATAATAAATATTGTAACTGTAATTGTGCTAAATAATAGGCTAACAATATAGAAAAAGCAATTTTCATACTTTTGAGGGGAAATGCTATTAAATTTATATATACTTGGCTTTCTACATAATATTGTATGTAAAACTAGTAAATTAAATTGGTTCAATAGTATCTGGCAGAAATTTTTTGTTGCAATTTGAGATTTAATAATTTTATTTGTTAAATTATTGTGTGCATGTACATAATGTGTGTGATCTTTTGTGTGAGTGCCATAGGGCATATGCAGAGGTCAGAAGAAAAAACTCAGATGCTTGTTCTCATCACCTAGCTTGAGGCCAGAAATCTATTTGTTCACTAATGCATACAACAGGCTCAGTGGCCTGTGCTACATCAAGGATCCTCGTGCCTCTACCTCCCGTTTTGCTCTAGGAATGATGAAATTACAGAAACATTACTGTAACTAGCTTTATGTGGCTTCCGGGGAACTGAACTCAGGTTCTTGTGTATGCATGACAAGAGCATTACCCACTGAGGCATCTCCCAAACACCTAACTTCCCTATTTCTCTTTTATGCAAAGCCTACCATGTGTTAAGCAATGCCTCTGTTAGTGAGTTGTATCCCAGCAACATTACCAGTACAAAACAATAAGCAGGAGCTGGAGAGATGGCTCAGTCAGTAAAGTGCTTGAAGAACAAGTATACGGTCTTAGGTATGTATCTTCAGTACCCATGTAAAAACCAGATGCTATAGTGCATGCCTTTCATCCCTGGGGTGGGTTCAGTTATTCTAATCAAATCAGGGAGTGCTACTTCAAAAAGATAACTTGTTTGAAAATAATATGGAAAGTACCTGAGAAAAACATTCTCTGGCCTCACACTCACATGCACAGAATAGTGGCAACACACAAACATGCATGCACACATACACATGCAGTCAATACAAAATAAACAAGTATGAGGATATAAATATGTGTGAATAACTTAAATCAACTCAAAAATCAGTACACAGTTACATGACAAACATATAATCTAGTTGTTTAAAATTTTTAATTTAGGGCAATAACCACTGTATTTCCTACCAAAATTTGTATATATATATATATATATATATATATATATATATATATATATATGTATATAGATATATGTGTGTGTGACAATTTATATGAGACTTTGAACACTAAATATTGGGTATATTATTTATTGTTCTTTAATGATGGTTTCACCTGGAATTAATGTTTAAACCATAGTTTGATGTTGTTGACTATAAAATTGTTGTCTTAATTTCTGTAACAAGTGATAGATATTATATAATCCACAGTAAAAACTATATTCAAATTACAAAATGACATTACTCTGTAAACAGAGAGACTTGTATAGTAATTTTATATACAAAAATAATACAAATTGATTTCTAAGTTTAAATTGAGAAACTCTAAATTGTACCCAAATTTTATTTTTTCTTTAAGACTTTATGAATTTATATAGAGATGTGAATTAGGAAGAACCTTTGTTCTATTATATATATTATATATATATTATAATATATATTATATTATATATAATATAATATATATATTATAATATAATATATAATAATATAATATATATATATTATATTATATATATTATATCTATTATACTTATATTATGCTCTTATCAGTGATACTTTATAATCAATTATATAATCATCTTATGTACCTTAGAATTCCATAAAGTTAGTTATGATAAAGCTTCATATTTATGAATGTTGAAGGGGTTAAATATAAAATATCTACATAATTTCATGTATCTGCAATTAAGTCTCTCTCATTTTTAATTCCCAGCTGTTGGAGTATTTGGGAAGTGGAATCTATCTTGAGGAGATGTGTCACTGGCAGTGTCCTTGAGGGGATATTCATTGGTTCAGTTTATATAATTCATTCATCGTTGCTGATACTTGAGGATGGAAGCCAGCTTGTTTTTCCTCCGTTGCTTTCAACCAAACTTCCCATTAAAATCATAAGCTGAAATAGGCCCATCCTTCATAAGCTGCTTCTGGTCATGTATTTTCCCCAGCAACAAAAAGGTTACAGCTATAGTAAAAAGTGCACCTGTTGCTGTAGCATACCTTACCATGCAATTCTTAGTTATTTGTTGGCTTGCTGGAGAGATATGGAAAAAATTGGAACTTTATATCACAAAAGATCTATGGACCCCCCCATCATTAATGCTGAGATGTTGACAGGTTCAACCATGTGTAGGAAACCCCATCTTCTGTGAGTCAGTGAGTACAGCAGGTTGTCTCATCTAGATGGCCTTGTTCTCCAGCCCCAGTTCTCATCCTCCAGCTTTTACATTCTTTCCACCCCCTCTTGCAAGAATTTCTCTGGGCCTTGGAAGGTATGGTTTAGATGCCTTGTGGCTGAGTATAAACTAGTTGCTTATTCCTGTAACATTGTCACCTCTGCATCTCTATAATCACCTCTACTCTTTGCATAAAGAAACATCTGTGTTGGAGGCTGTAGCAGTACAAATCTATGGGAGCTAACCTAGACATTTAGCAGGTAATTTGTCTTGCTGTGTAACTAGCATAATCATAATATTGGGTTGGCCTTAGGACCAAGATCCCTAGCCACAGTTTTTTGGGGAACAATGATAGCACCATTTATGATTTCCCTCTTGAAAATAGTGCTTCAAATTGAATCAGAGAACAGTTGGTTACTCCCATAACTCTTTTTCAACCATTGCTATAGGGGACACATCTTACCTAGCAGGTTGGTTGTTGTAAATGTAGGCTAAAGAGCTGGTTGGGATGGTTAATACCTTTTCTTCTCCAGCAGCTTGCTGAGCACCTATCTACCTAATAACTGTTGTTTTTCAGCATGACAAAAGCTGCTCATCTTTATTTTTTCATAGAGCTACAGTTCCTCAAAGATCAGTTTGCAGACTGATATGTTATATACATTTGGAAATATGTGAAAATTTCCTTTCATCATTGTGCATGCAGTAATGCAACTAGCATTACTTCATTTAAAAATCCTGGGACCAATTTATCTTACTCTTACATCTTTTATTAAATCCTGTAATCCTGGATGTAATTTCATTTTTATCCATTATTTTGGATATAAATTTTTAGTGGGCATCTTTGAATTGATCTTTTTGTCAGATTTTCCAAGTTAGTGGAGTAAATGTTTTTAAGGTATGTCACAATGCTATTGTGAATTTCACCAGTACTTATCATAATAACCCTCTACTCATCTCTAATTGTTTCTTTTATTCTTTGTACTGTCTTTTTCATTACCAATTCATTAATTTATTCCATGAACATTTTATAGTGTGCGGGGTTCTTTCTTCCTACTGATACTGAGTTTGATGTTAAAATGGAGTGTGACCCCAGACCCAAAATAAAACATACCCTGAAAGATCTGGAGAGTAAAAAGGAAACTTTATTTGGATGATGGGCTGGGACAAACTCTACTTGGGATAGAGTCAGCAGCTTGTCATGGTAATTTAGGGCTTATAAAGAAAAAAACATATCATGTACTGCGTAGAAAGAGCAAGCTTGTGTACAGAAGCGGAAAAAGAATTTAGTTATTTACCAGTCAGCACCCTACCTATTTTGAAAATGTTTTTTTTTTTGAGTTCTCAGAAATAATTACCTCTGGGGCAAGACCCAGTTTTTGAAACTTAGAGTAAATTTAACGTAACCACACAGTGACGACCTGCTCATGGTCTGGTGTAAACAAATTGTTTGCCTTACTTGGGGAATAATGGTTGGTTTAACAATTTCAATGTGTTCTTGTTTATCCAAAGCTCTAAAATGGACCATTAAGTTATTCTTTGTCCATCCTTCACTTCAGCATGGAGTGCTCCCCCTGAGAACTGCTTTATGTTGTTTCATTTTTGTTGATTTCTTGGACTTTTTTTTTACTTCATCAGTAATATTTAAATTATGCATTGTATAATCTATATGAATCCTTAAAGTGCCTTAGTTTCATTTTTAAAATTATTTTTATTTATCTATAAGCAGAGAGAGTGATAGTAGTGGAGAGGGAGAGAAGAGAGAAAGAGAGAGAGAAGAAATAAAGAAGGAAAGAAAGAAAAGAAGAAAGAAAGAGAGAGAGAGAAAGAAAGAAAGAAAGAAAGGGAGAGAATGGGCATGCCAGGAACCCCAGCCAGTGCAAATGAACTCCAGATGCATGTGACACTCTGTGACTCTGTGCATCTCACGTATTATATGGGCACCCAGGTCGGAACCAAGATTGTAAGGCTTTGCGGGCAAGTACCTTAACTGTTGAGCCATCTTGCCAGCCTGCCTTAGTTTCTTATAAAATTAACTTGTACTTTGAGTTCATTGTTAGCAGATATAATACGCTGAATTAATTCAACTTGTCTATATCTATTATAAATTATTTTTGTCCTAATACATGTTCTTTTTTAGAGGAAGTTCCATGGACTACTGAGAATTTGTATCCTTTAGTTTATGGGAGGGGTGGTAGTTTGAATGGATATCCCCCAATAGATTCAAGAGTTTATAGGTTTTTCTGAAGCTTACTGGCTGGAGGATGTGTCACCTAGGCTGGATTCTAGGGTGAAGCCCTAAGGTATTTCTGCAGTGGATGTGAAATTCCTGCTATACATAGAATTCCTGCTGTTTGACAGTTTGAGTGTTGGAGTTTGCTGGCCAGAGGTAGTATTAATGCTAGAAGTTTTAGCTACAGCAGCAATGCAAGAGGAGTAAAGAAATACAAATAGGAAAAAAAATCAGAGCAGCCTTAGTTAAAGATGGTGTGATTCTATACATGTGAGTCTTTAAATATTCTATGAGAAAAACTCTTAAAACTCGCATCAAATTGGCAAGATGCAAAATTGTCATAAATAAATTCACAAAAGTGTTGCATTTACTGTTCTAAAGTGGTTAGTGCTATTTTAATGCACACACACACACACACACACACACACACACACATATATATATATATATATATAATAGCTATGCATTACAAATATTTTTGAGCAAGGCCTATGTCATACTCAGCCACAAGCAGCTGGGATGAATCTACAGAACAGACACAGTTTTGGGAGGAAAATATTTATTGAAATAACAGATCTAGGGGTAGTTCCAGATAAACCTGGCTCCATTTCACAGATCCAATCAGAAAAAGAGAGGCTCAGCACCTCCAAAACAACCAAGCATACTCTAACTAGCAAACAAATGCAGGACTGCAGACTTCAGGCTCTGTCTGATCTTTGCATAGGTATAGCTGGAATTTCACATCCACCACAGAATCACCTTAGGGCTAGAGCTTAAGATCTGCATAGGTATAGCTGGAATTTCACATCCACCACAGAATCACCTTAGGGCTAGAGCTTAAGATCCAGCCTAGGTGACACCTCTAGCCAAACAGCTGGAGAAAAACATTTACACTTTTGCATCTATTGGGGGGCATTCAGTCAAACTACCACATCCCATGTCTGAGAAGGCAATATAAGCACCAGAGATGAAAATAATTTTTATCTTAATGTCTAAATCAACACATCATTTTCTCCTTTTAAATTCTATTCTAAATTATGATAAAAATATAAGCATTAAGTGAAATGAGCCTGTCTGAAAAATACATATACTAATGGTTTCTTTCAAATGTAAAATTAAATATAACACAAATACCCATATATATAAATATATGAAACTCAAGTGGATAATTTGGGTAGATATACAGGACAAATGAAAAGTTAAAGGGAGCACAAGACAACATAATATGGAATAAATATTAAAAAACAAAGTAACATACATGCATGAAAAGGTCATAGTTATATTCATCTTTTTTTCAATGAATTATAGAGTAATATTTTTAATTAACTACTATTATTGTTATCAATACAATATAATCAATATAATATAATGTAATGTAATTGTTTGTATTGCATAATCAATATAAAGTAATTCCTCTAACCCCCCCCACAACTGGCTTCATAAATATTTATGTGCTCAATATATCAACTTGACATAACCTTCCTTCTGGATGAATTAACAATGTCCTTACAGTCTTACAGTCTATTTGTGAAAGGGAAAAATGCAATGGATAGTTTAGAGAGTATCAGAGCTGTGCCTTCTCTGGGAACATCTGTAGTTACTCTTTCCTAGTTTTATTGCATTGGGAATAACAAATATGCATATATTTAAAATATGCACAAGGAAATGTCTCTGCATGTGAAAACTTTGTAGACATAATACTCAAGCAGGTAGCTATCTATTATAAAATTTCCCATTGAAGATTGGTGATAACTACACATAAACTTGGAATCCTAGCATATTTTATACCTATCAGTGAATGCATGTTGAGAATGTCACCAAGCTTGTCATTAGCTCTCTAGAAATTAGTTATAACTAAAATGTGTACATTGTGGCCCAGAATCCCCACACTCATGTCCACTGTTCTCTTAGATCTTAGTCATTTTTATTGGATTTATATTTTTAAGATTCAACATATAAATGAGACTTGCAGTAATATTTAGACTGATTTCATCTATTCAGTTAGCTATTTTAGTTATTCAGTTGGGTTCTATAGTGTAATATAGAATCAAACTTGTGGTCACACATGATAGGCTTTCCTTGCTTCTTAAGGTGGAATAGAGTTCTATTTTTATAAGGTGGAGTACTGTTCTATCTTGTATGGGTACTGCATTTCTTCAGTCCATTTACCTGTCTCAGGATGTTTCTACACATGGGCTCTTGTAAAGGAGGCTACAATGAGATGACAGGTTTTTTAACTTATTTATTGTTAACAATTCAATATATTGTATGAGCAGGAGACTACAGCTTAAATACCTCCTGATGCTGCTATCATTTCTTTGGGATGTACAGCCACTGTCATGGTTTGATCCAGGTTTCTCCCACAAACATATTAATGTGTTCTCATTGATGGGTCCTCAGTTGATGGCATTTTGGGTTTTACAACCTGGATGGAGCTGTGTTGTTGGAGGCGGGCTTATGGGGGTTATAACCAGCTTCCCCTTGCCAGTGTTTGGCACACCTTCCTGCCATTGTTTGCAGTGCTATGATGGAGGTGATGTCCACCCCCTGCTCATGCCATCATTTTCCCTGCCAGGATGGAGACTCCTCTTGAGTCCGTAAGCCAAATAAACCCATTCCTCCACAAGCTGCTTTTGCTCGGGTTCTTTCTGCACAGCAATTACAAGGCTGACTGTGACACCCACATAATTGGGGTGGTAGAATCTGACTCTGATATTAGTTTTCTCTGGAAATTCCTATTTATTAAGTTAGCTACATAATTTATATTCGCACAAGGATTCCCTTTCTTCACATTTCTGACAATATATTTTTTAACTTTCTGTCTGTAACTTCCCTAATATGTTTGAAATGATAGTTCATTGGGGATTCAATTGCATATTTTTCAGGTGGATTAGAGCAGAAAGCACTGCCGTCAGTGCTGTCTTTGAAGAGTCTGAAGGATGTTACCACTAGCAGAGGAGATCAGTGGGAATACCAAGGGAACTCAGTCCCTGACATGTAGAGCTGTAGCAAACCCTGAGCCCAGAGCAGCTTCTAGCTAGATCAGCATCCCATGGCACCCACTTATATCAGTTACTATTGCCTAACACATCATGCCCAATGATGGATAATCATAGTAATTCACATTACTTAGAAGTAAACAAATATATAATATATATGCATGGGTAATATATGCTAAGTGAAAGTCAAAAATAAATGATTTAAAATACTAGAAATAAACTCATATATGAAAGCAATAATCTTGGAAACTTGGAATATTAATGTTCTGATGAACAACATGTAAGGAAAGAATGTGCAAGAATGGATAACATAAACCAACATAATTCACAACAGATAACCTATCAAACTGAACAAGGCTCATATACACATTAATAAAGGAAGAATATGTATATTGTATGATATATATATTCTATGATATATATATTCTTCCTTTATTAAATTATGTATATACTATACCACATAATGGAGTATTATTGAGAAATCAAAAAATTAAATTGCCACAAGTGACAGAGTGGATGGAGTTGGAGGGCCTTATTCTATCCTAAATAGAATTCATATGCATTAAGTCAAGTTGAAAGCTATCCCTCATATGTTAGATCTAGAGTTGGGGAGAGGAAAAATTATAAAAGAACTAGTAGAAAAGATAATGGAGCAATAGGAACATAGCAATTTTTATGCTGAGATACATCAGCTGAGGATATACCTAATTCTTGCACCCATGGAATACCCATGGAATGTCAGCCGGGATTGTGATACAAGTCTTTTGACATTAGGGTCAACTCTAATTTTAAATTGTATGACTTGTTTGTACTTGGTCAGGTAATATGAAGAAAATGCATTGCAATTATAGTAGGATAAAAGGAGATAGGATAAATTGTTTCATGTGCACTGGCCAGTTTTTAATTTTATCTATAAGTTTATGCCTTTTTGAGATCTGAAATGCTTGGAAATACTTTACCGAATGCCATAAAGTTTTACTTACCTTTATGTTAAAAACAGAAATTAACTAATGTATAGTTATTTACATGTAATTATTCATATTTATACTGGAAATAAAAATCTATAAACATTAGTAAAATTGCCAAGGCAACTAAGGCATTAATAAAGGCTTCTTTCCTTGGTGTGTACTTCTTAATCTCTTGTGCCATTGCGAAGAATAGGCAAGATAATTTGTTCTCAGTTTCCAGAGAAGTTCAGTTTAATAGTTACCATCTTTACTCATGAAATTCTTCAGATTTTTTTATTTACATGCCCCTTGGTTCCTCTGAAGATGAGTTAGGAGGATACATCCCTTGTTAGGATCATCCATTATTGGGGTACCAACATAAGACTTGCTTATGTAATATATCTAATTATTGACAATAAATATGAAAAAATAAACAATAATAAATTGCAGGTATTTCCAGAAAGAGCAGTTTAGATATGCCAAATTAAATAAGGAAGTATTGATCATTACCTGAGGGGCTCTTTTATCCTCTTCCCCACTTGCAATCTGAACCCTGGTTACTCTTCTTGCCAAAGTTCTGTCTTGGATCCTGGAATGGAGATAGTCTGAAGTTTTCATAACCAAACAAAATAACCTCTCCTGCCTATTAAGTATGATTTGCTCAATATATTTGGAAGTGTTGATGCAGGAAACTAGAATAATACTGCCTTTGGTAACGAGCAAATATATAAGCCACGGCAATCACTATTGACAGTATATATTGTCTTTGCACCTAATTTTTAATTTTTTGTCCATAAATTGTTCAGACTCTAAAGCTGACACTGATATCCCAAGGAAAAGAGAAGTAAAATGATTATGGAAGTATTCAGTCAATAAGTAATGAACTGTAATTATTTATTGGACAGTAAATCAATAGGAGTAGCTTGTGCCCATTTTCGTTTTGTCACACACCTAACAGATAACTAGGCATAATCAATATAAAGTAATTCCTCTAACCCCCCACAACTGGCTTCATAAATATTTATGTGCTCAATATATCAACTTGGCATAAACTTCCTTCTGGGTGAATTAACAATGTCTTAAGCAATCCCTTCATGATTTCTTACAGTCTATTTGTGAAAGGGAAAAATGCAGTGGCTAGTTTAGAGAGTTTCAGTGCCATGTCTTCTCTGGGAACATCTGTATTCCCTTAAGTGCCTAATTTACTGTAAATCATACATCATTAGTAAGCAGAGAAATAATCATTTTTGTGAAATTCTTCAATGAAATTCTTCAGAAGATGTGATTAACGTGAAACATATCAGGAGATGTGATAAGTGACCATACTCTTTAACACATACTGTGTATAATGATGATGGAGATGGTTATTTAATAAAAAAATGAAAATGCCTTTTCTGGTTTGTAGTGAATATAGAAGTACATAAGTATAGAGGTCAAATACATACAGACAGAAGTGGACTGGAGAGAGTTTTCAAATAATACTGTGAATCATTTGCATATTCTAGGTAAATATGACACTATTAATTCAAGTTAGAATATGATGATAACTTAGTATAATCCCCAGAGGATACACATAAAAGGGAGACAAAATTATAGTTCCTACCTAGTTAAATGTGAGCTGCTGGAAGGTAATGGCTACTGATAGCATGTAAAAGCTTGGGATCGTGCAAGCTATAAAATCAACCAGCCACACAAGATATACACACCTGCTCAATAGTGACACCCAGCCATAAAGGGTAATCAACAATCAATGGCTCTCTGATTGGATGAGAACTCAGACCTGGTAATGGGAGCCAAGGGAGAATCCAATAGATCCAGTGGTCCTGGGCTCCAGAGAGGAGTTCTCACTCATTTTTGGCCAGAAAGAGTGGCTACATCCATCCAAATGTCTATCAGTTAACAATGCTTGTCTCCTTTATTGGAGAATCTGGTTTTTTTTTTCATTGTAAAAAAAGTGAAAACTATGGTGAACAAAAAATCAATTAATACAATGAGAAAAGATAGCCAAATGCCTAATATGAAATGAGCCACCTCTAACACATCTTCCAGAGCTCAAGAGACATTACAGTGAAAGTGGAGGACAATCCAAACTCATAAAAGTAGAAATCCATAGGTTGCAGAGAGCTCAACAGCAAAGTAGACTTCTAACAGACCCACTGAGACTCAGCAAACATGGTAGAAGAAGGAGCAGAAAGACTGTAAGATCCACAGGGTAAGAAAAAAAAAACAGAGGCTGTGGCCCCAGCTCAGTCAACAATGGCTGACAGCTGTATTCATAACCCCATGGTGAATACCAGTAACCTCACTGAGGAGAGCACCCAGTAGGATGGGGCAGGGAGGTGAGATATAAGAGGAGAGCACAAGGAGAATGGGACCAACAAGTGATTTGTCTATAGTGTAAAGGTCTTGATTAATAAATTATTTTTAAAGTCAATTGAACAAGTGAGATATGTTATCATCTTTATTTTACACCTAAGACTAAATGCAATGAACTTGCCTATGATTGGATAACTATTGAAAGTAAGCAGTGTAATTCTGAGATCTGATGGACTCTATGAGTACTTTAATCACCATCATAATTAATAGTTCTAAACTAGCTATGAACTCTATATATTTCTGCTAAAATACTTTATATAAAAATTTAAATTGTAATAGCCTCATTGTTTGATTTTCATTTTATTTGTATCTTTTCCTTCCCACTCTATGATTTCAATTGAAGCCAGGTGTGTGTGTGTGTGTGTGTGTGTGTGTGTGTGTGTGTGTGTGTGTGTGTGTGGAGGGGGTTTGTAAACCTATGGCCTGATATGTGATAGAAAAAATTTTACAACTGACCTAAATATCCAGTAAGTCTCCATCCTCCCCTTGTCTTTCTCTCTCCTTTTTCAGTTATTTCTTATGTGTTTTCATCATATTGACCATACTGGTCTGGAACTGAGAGCTCAAGCAACCATTTTGCCTAGGCTTCCCAAGTGGATGGGACTATAGGCATGAGCCACCACATGCACCTCAAAACAGTAATTGAAAAGGCAACTTCTTGGCTGGAAAGATGGATCAGTACTTTAAGGCATTTGCTTGGATGGCCTGGACTCAATTACCCAGCACTCATATAAAGAGCGATGCACAACATGATGTATTTATCTGGAGTTCCTTTACAGGGGCAAGAGGCCCTGGCATGCTTGCTCAATCTCTTTCACTGGCTCTTTCTCCATCTCTCTTCCCCCTTACAATAAATAAAAATGTTTCTTTTTTAAAAAAGCAATTTTAATTTCCATAAGTCTAATTCATTTAAAATAAAAATAGAAAAAAAATTATAGTAAAACAATGAGTTAAAGTTATACAAATAGAAAAGACATTCAAACATAGGGAAATATACACACATGCGCACACACATGCATGCACACACATACACACACATGCAATAATAGTAGGGGAAACACAAGAAATAAGAATAAGAAGAGAAAAGTTAATGGCACAAAATAACAAGAGTACTAGTAACTTCAACAATAAGCAATCTTCAGTTTTCAGTTAAAAAAGTTCTGGGGATGGAGAAATGACTCAACAGTTCAGGTGCTTACCTGCAAAGCCTAAAGATCCCCAGTTCAGTTCCCCAGTACTCATGTAAAGCCAGAGGCATAAGTGGCACATGCATATGGAGTTTGTTTGCAGTAGCAGTAGGCCTTGTTGTTCCCCCTCTTCTTTCTTCTGTCTCTCTCTCCTTCCCTCCCTCCATCAATCTCCCTCTTTTTCTAGCTCTCTGTACTTGCAAATAATTTTAATTTTTTAAAGTTCTATAAATTCAAAGCAATAGTCAAATGTTACCCAATGAGAAGATAAAATGAAGTCAACATAAATTTAAAGTTTCAGGGAATTCAAATAAACTTAACAAGTGTATTTAAAGACAGATAGCAGAAATGTAGGTGTTTCAGCAGAAAAATGGGAACTGTAGAACTCAGAATTTGAAAATAAAATTACTGCAATAAAAACATTCTGTTATGTTTGCAGAAATAAAATACCTGCCAGTCTCAGCTTACATAGGTAGAAAAATAAAATGAAATTACACTGCATGTTTAATCCACATAAATAAAGAAATGGGAAAATGGAAGAGGAGGGTGAAAATAGCCCTGTGGATAACATGATGCATTGGAAAATGAACAGTGATAAATGTAAAAGTCAGATTGTGTGTGTGTGTGTGTGTGTGTGTGTATGTGTGTGTGTGTGTGTGTGTGTGTGTGTGTGTAATGTCAGATTAGAAAAATTACTATTGGGCAATCTGATACCAGGATTGAAAAAAAAAGTGATACTTAGGGCTAGTAGGAAAATAAAGTGGAAAAGTAAAATGCATTTATTTACTCAGACAAAGTCAGTCAGCAATAATAAAAGTTTTTTTTTTTTATCATGCTAGCCTAGGCTGACCTGAAACTCACTCAGTCATCCTAGGAAACCCTTGAACTCAAATCAGTCCCCCTACCGCTCTGCCTCCCAAGTTCTAGATTAAAGGTGTTTGCCACCATTCCTGGCTTTGTAAAACATTTCTAAATATAACAAAATAAAAGTGTGTGGGCATGTGTGTGTTAGAGAGAGAGAGAGAGAGAGAGAGAGAGAGAGAGAGAGAGAGAGAGAGAGAGAGAGAGAGAGAGAGAGAGAGAGAGAGGATAAGCTTGGCATGTGAAAGCAGGAAGATAGTCTAAAATTTTAATAATTATATGAAACTTAAAAAAAGAAAACACATTGTCAGATGATATAATACAAAGTTGTTACACATTTATACTGTGTTATGAACAACTTGTTTGAAAGTAAAGGGTAGGAAACACAAACAGCAGGGGAAGCCAGCATGGAGTATTACAACAAAAATAGTCATATACTTTGAATCACAGTCTATCCAGCCAATGCTGAAGAGGTATGGCATCAGATTGAAATATCGAGTATGGTGATGCCGGTCACTTGCTTGAATGCGGAAAGGGATGACTGCAGGTGAGAGTGGATAAAGTCCCTGTGAAAAATCCACAGATAATTTGATATTTAATGGTGAGAGACTTTTCTCCCTAGTAGTCAATAAATACTCCCTCTCCACCGGCTTCGATCTGTGCCTCCAGCTGGGTGCCAGGCACCAGAAGCTGCAGGGAGGCGGATCACTTTTAAGAACATGTGAGCATGAATAAGTCATCAATCACTTCAGAGGGTGCTAAAATATTATGGTCAAATAAGACAAAGACTCCAAATGGCCAAATATGGGATACAGTGACAATCAAAGTAGTTCAAGATAGTAGTGAATTTTAGTACAATTACGTAAACAGAATAGGGATCCATAATGGTACAGAATAGATTTATTCATGAGTAAAGATGACTATATTCTATTATAGGGGTACATCAAATGAAAGTGTTAAAACCTTGGTAGAGTTAGAATATTGTGATTTTTCAAAACTCTCAATATTTGTTCAAGGAATGATCATTAAAGTACATTAAACAATGAAGTGCAAGTTTATTAAAGAAAGATATGTACATGATCTTAAAGTGTTACCCTACAGATGTACTTAGAGTTCCTTGTATGATTTTAGAGAGGACTTACTAGGATGTACTTTTACTTCTTGTAACTAAAGTAAAGGGCTCCAGAAGATGATATATTTATTGGATTTTGCCATATCCTCCATACATAGAGACATTATTACCTCTCTTCTAAATAAAAATCTATGTATATTGCAATATTTCTAGTTTAGGAAATATTTAAGTACAGTCACTATATACAATACCTGAATGAAACTCAGTGCACATTTCTGCCAATTGGACAAAAAATTCTCATCAAATAACTGAGGGCATGTGAGCTTTCAGAAAAAAAGAAAAACAAAAAGGGAAATATTTCATTGAATATCTTGTAAAGTAGTATAATTTTATATTCCTTCTATGGAAATTTGTTTTCAAATGAGACTACAAAAATGTATGAAACTCAAAAAGAATATAAACTATTTGCTTATAACAGCACCATTTGAAATGCTGAACCAAGACAATGTTTAATATAATATTAAATTTGAAGGCCTCAAAGTACTTCCTCTAAAATCAGAAATGAGAGATTTTCTTCTCTCTTCATTCTTAATATTTCAATCCTAAATAGAGTAAGAATATAAGAGAAAGTAATAAAAGTTGTTTAAATAGGAGAGGCAGTACTTGAATTATCTTTACATATAAATGACATCATCCTTTCTGTAAAGGAACCTACATATTCAACCATAATATTTTAGAACTAATAAGCATTTTAGGCTCAGTAGTAAGACACAAAATTAACATACTGACCTCTCTATCTTTTTATATACCAATAATGAACTTTCCAAGAAATAAGTCATGAAAAAAATTATACAGAATAGCTTAAAAATACCTAGGGATAAACTTATCCTAGAAGGTGAAACAGGGCCCAAATGAAACCTACAAGGGAGTGACAAGACAAACAGACCAATCTCCACAGCAAGGCTGATAACCCATGAAAGGTCAATGGAGACACACCAATAATACCCAACATAACCCAGGACAAAGATCCAGAGATACTTAAGATCTCAACAATATATCAGACTCAAAACTCACCCACTATTACTCAGGGAACTGAGCAAAAGATGGAGCAGAAAGAATGTAAGAGCCATGGTGGGGTAGAATATCCACATATATTGCCCCCCTCTGCAATAATACACAAGGGGGAAGAAAAAAATGAAAATCTGGCTACATCTGGTGGAATTCATAACCCCCTATCCTACAGACAGATCCATTATGCGCACTGAGGAGGAACCCCAGTGGGTTAGGGACAGAGAAGAGAGAAAGGGGGACACATTCACAAGATTTGCTCAAACAGTGTATGCAATTATTCATAATAAAGATATTAATTACTTATTTTAAAAAAGAACAAAAACAACAAAACACCAAAGAAAGAAACTAAGAAAGCAGTAGACAATGGAAAGAATGAAAATTCTCAGGCATTTTAGACTTAATATTATGAAAATTATATTACCAAACAATCTACATAATAATGTAATCCTCATCAAGATGGTTAAGCATAGTGGCTCATATCTATAATCCCAGCAACTTGAAGGCTGAGATAGGATTCTCACCAAGACATTCCTGGGCCTAGGAATAAATTCTAGGTCAACCTGGGAAGATTGAGACCCTGCTTCAAACCACACATTCACATATGTACAAATGCCAATATACATGCACATCCACACACAGACACAAAGAATGTATGCATAGCCACATGCCACTGGGATGGATTTCCAAACCAGGCACAATTTATGGGAGGAAAGGATTTATTTGGAGCTATAGTGCCAGGGAAAGATCCATAATTGTAAAAGAGGCTGACCCCTTTTACAAGTCCAAGCAGAGAGACAAACCAATAACCAACACCACACACAAACAAGCAAAACAGGCAGGGGGCTAAGGAGAGATTTCCTTTTCCCTTCATCTAGCCTTAGGGCAGGGACCTGAAACTCTTTCCCAGACTTGTTTACTCCCCAAGTCTCTATGCACTGCCCTCCTAAGAAGAGATGTTCACTGCTAACTTCCTTGAGCATCCTTACATCCTTACCCCTACTGAGTGGGCTGCCTTCCTACAAATAACATCAGTGACCCACCCAATAAAATGAAAAGGTCAAGTTGACAACAAAACCTAACCATCACAATGCATGTACATACAACACAAGCAAATAAAATGAAACAACATTCTTCAATGACATTCTTCACAGAAATAGTAAAAATCTCACCCTGCACAAAATAAAATTAAAAATATGTCAAAGACCTTAAGATTGGACCCAGAACATTTTCAGTACATTTCAAGGCATATGTACAGGCAAGGACATTCTGAGAAGTTCCCCAATATCACAGGAAACAATCTCATGGATTTACATTAGGAAAGCATAAATTTGAAAGCTTCTGCACAGAAAAGGAAGCAATCTGTGGAGTGAAGAGGCAGGTTACAGAATGAGAGAAAATCTGTTCCAACTGTACATGCAAGACAGAATTACTGTAAAGAACTCCCAACCTACATACCAATGATTCAAATTATCCAACTAGTAAAATGGCTGATGATTAGACAGGTCCCCAAAAGAAAAAATACAGGTGAAAAATAAATAATTAAAAAAATTTCAACATCCTTAATCTTTTGAAAATGGCAAATAGAAGCTGCTTTGAAAGCCTTTTTAGAGCTGGCTCAGTTGGTAGGGTGTTTGCCTACCAGGCCTGAAGTCATGCATTCAAGCATTACATTCCCAGCACCACATAAAAAAGGCGTCATGGCACAGACCTCTAACTGGAATTCTACTCTGTGGTAAGGAATAATGAACTAATCAAAACTGTAGGAAAATGGAGGAACTTGGAAAACATCATCTAAGTGTGTTCACAAAGTCTCAGAAAGACAAAGGTTGTATAACTTCTCAAATTGTGCAATTGAGGGTGCAAAGACTGAAGAGCCTTAGAGTGGGAAGAAAGAGCCTGAGACACAGCCACTTCATCCAACCCACAGGATATGACACTTGGTCCACACAATCAATACCAACAACTGCACTGAAGAAGACCCTCAGCATAATTGGGGTAGAGGAGAGGAGACTTTAGGGTACAAACATTTTATTAAAACACTTAATCAAAATTGCAAAATAAAAGAATTAAGCAGGGTCACAGCTAGAGAGGCTCCTTATCTGCTGGCTAGCTTTATTTGCACCAGAAATGCTGTGCAAGCTGTAAGAAGAAAATAATTGAGATTCCGCACCCTTCCCTTTCCTCCCCACAGGTCCCTGGGGCAGCCAGAATCCATGCCCTTCCCTTTCCTACCCACAGGTCCTGCAGGCAGCCAGACTTGGTGCCCTTTCCCTTCCAACAGGTCCCTGTGAGCAGCCATAATGGGAGCTCTTCCCTTTACCTCCCAGATATCCTGTGGGCAGCCAGCCTCAGCGCCTTTCCCTTTCCCTCCCATAGGTACACCCTACCCTTTCCCTCCTCCACCCTCACCAAGCCACACTTCCAAGCAGGCAGCCAAGCCTCTCAGGTGGCCCAAGGTTCTGCACCATCCTCATTCATTCCTCCACCCCTAACCAGCTTCTGCACATCTCTCTCCCTTTGTCCTCAACCCAGAGCTTCCACCCCATCAGACATTTATCCGCGATTTAGGTGTCTTTGTTCTTCACTTTCCCTCTTTCCCCACCCTGTCACCCACTCCTTCAACCTGCCAGACTCTTTCCAGAGGTTCTGGTGGAGCCTGTGCTCCTCTGTCCCTCGGCTCAGCACCCCAGCCATCCACCCTTCTGACCTGACAAACTACTTCTAGAGGATCTGGCAGACTCTCCTCTAGCACATGCTCCTGGACCTGACAGCTCTCCTTAAACATAAACCTGCAGAACCCGATACCCCTACAGACGTCCTCATCCTACAGGCTTCCCACAAGCAACTGCAGCATCTATACCCTGGCCCAGACAAGGCAGTCTCACCATGGACAGTTCCGGCCTACAGAGACAGAACTGGACAGCCAAGGCCACTCTCCAGACCGCTGAGCTACAAGGAAAATAAGACAAAGCAGATGTGAATTAGCTACCTCCAACCTGCTGCATTCCTGGCCGGGGACACACACTTTGTGTGCTTGGCATTTATTTATGAGTACTGGGGAATTGAACCTGAGCCACCAGACATTGAAAGCCAGTAACTGTAACTTCTGAGCCATCTCTCCAGTCCCTACCACCCCAAACTATGTTATCACCTCATTTTAAATGAAAGTGGCATAACTAATGACAGATATATTTTGATGTGGTTTTCTATACAAGTGTCACCTATGTAATCTTAGTGGAATTCACAAAATTTGTTCCATGATTAAATTTTGCTCTCTTGGGCTAATTTTCTACTATTTTATATGTATGTTAATTTAAATTAAGTAGTCAATTTTGCATCATACTCTTAAACTTAAGTATCTAATATCTATCATTTAATTTTTCAATTAAATTCTTAATTTGAGGTAATTGCTGATTAGCCATCAGCTCTAAGAACCAGTCTAGAGATGTCGCATGTATCAGTCCCTCATTTTTTCCCAGTGGGTGCTGAAAAAAATGTAGTAAAAGTAAATGCAGGTAAGGTCCTTGAGGTTACCTTTCATTCTCCACTTTGCTAGAGGCCAGAGAAGAACTGGGCTTCACTCTATTCCTTGTATAAAAAAGTTCTCTAGATTTTTGTTTCCATAAACATTTTGATTCCCTTCCTAGGAAGACATCCTTTTTCCTAGAATTAAGATTCCCAGAAGGATTATTAATGAACCTGGCTTTGAGTTTGGTGAAGTTCAGCCCCCACAAAATGGCTGGTTAGGTTGGATTCTACAAATGACCCCAATTTGTGTCTCTAGGTAGGATTTACCTTTTTCTGCCTTCTCATGGCCAGGAACTCTTTCTAGGCTGGGTACAATCTCACTCCTGCCTCTTGGCCATGAGCTCCTTATTCCTTCCCTTAAAGTTTTTGAAGTACCATAGTTCATACTTTTTATTGCAGATATGTGCATGAAAGTCTGATGACCTATGTTCAGTAAAGAATATCTATTAAAGTAATAAAGTTCACTAAGGTAGAATCAGGCACTTTGCACTGGGAAAATGGGGCAAAAACTCACAAACTGAAAGCACTGTCTTGTGAAAATTTTAATTAATTTAAAAAGAGAGAGCCTAAAAGGATAATTGGAAAAAATGGAAGGGGGGGTCCCACATGAAAACAATTGCCTAGAAATATGTTTCATCAGAGTAAGCCTGGAAGTCATACAGAAGAAATCGAACCAACATGTTATTTTTTTCAAACAGTAAAATACAAAATATTTTAAAAATATAATTCAGAGGATATCTCCAGGGGAGGGCACAGTTGATAACTTTTGTCCAAAGGGGCCACACTGTCCCCAGTTGCCAGAAGGATTTGTTGGATTTATAGAGCCACCGAGGCCTACATTGTGAAGGAACAGCATGAAGCTGGAATTGTGGAACCTAAGGTGCAATGTAAAACCCAGTGTATTGAAAATGCCAGAATGGGCAACCACTGAGGAAACCTGCAGGCACAGAATGGATCTGGTTCCAAAGAAAGGCTATGTGTGCTATGGGCAAGATAGTATGGGTGGTATCTAAATACTGAAGATGGAGCTAAGGAATTCAGTGTTTCATCTTTTGGATATTGTGTTTGCTTTGCTTTGATCATTCCTTTCTATAACTCCATTCCTCTCTTTGGAATCGGCTCTGTGTCATTCTGTAGCAGTATGAAACTTTTTAAACTTTATATGGGCTCTTAGCTAAGCAATTGTTTTGAGTCTCAGAAGAGATTTTTGGATGTGAGAACAGTGTTGAGAGTGTTAAAAGAGTATTCAGGCTATTGATGTTGGACTTAATGAAATTTTTCATTATGAGTGACATTGAAGGTATGACAAGGCATAGAAACCTATGGTATAAAAGTGATGTTTGAGTATCAATTGGACACTAGGTAGACTTGGGATGGCTAATATTGTCCATTTTATGGGATATACAATCACCTAGGAGACAAACCACTGGACACGTCTGAAGGAGTTTTTCACATTTGGTTAACTTTGGCAGGAAGACCCACTGTAATTTTCATTGGCTACACTTCATGGAGCAGGATCCCAAATTGGATAAAAAGATTCCTGAGCAGAAACTTTTCTCACTCTCTGCTTTCTGACTGTGGAGGAAACATGACCAGACGTTTCCCCCTCCCAAATCATAGCTTCCCTGCAATGATGGACTGTATCCCCTCAAACTGTAACCCTACCTACCTTAAATTGTTCAGACATTTTTTTCACAGTAATAAGGAAAGTAACTGTGGTGGTTTGATTTGGGTGTCCACCATAAACTTGTGTTCTGAATGCTTAAGTCTCAGCAGATGGCAATTTTGGAATTGGAACCTTGTTGCAGGTTGGTTTTTAGTGTAGGCTTATAGATATTATAACCAGCTTCCTCTTGCAAGTGTTTAGTACACTCTTCTGCTGTTTTGCTACACCTAATGTTTTCCAGGAGATGATGTCAAGCCTCTTCTCATGCCATCATTTTAAATACCATCACTAAGCTTCACCTGGAGCTTATAAATCTAAGTAAACCCGTTCCTCCAATCAGCTTGCTTTTGGTTGGGTTCTTTCTGCCAGTAGTGAGAAGCTGATTGCACAAGTAAGTAAAATAGTAAAATAAAAATTTGTACATTTTTAACACATAAACAGGTAAGTTTAATTAAACAAAAATCTGCCTCTGTGTTTGCTGCTCTACCCATGTCCCCCTGATCTACCCCCCTCACCTCCTGCTCTTCCTTCTCATCACCCTTCTTATCTCCCTTCCTGCTCCCTTTTCTGTCTTATGTCATTTATTTCTCTCAAGTTATTTTCATCAGTCTCATTGAACATTTGTATTATTTTAAAATAAGTGGGAAATAAAAATCCACAAATTGTGGAGTGCTTTATATCATGGGATAAATTTACCTTGTCTATATTTTTTCTGTTATTTGATAATCCTTGCATTAATTATGATCTATGATTCCACCAGGCAGTTCTATAAAGAGTAAGAAAATATGTTAAAATATGAAAAGAGACAGACAGTATAAGAGTATTCCCACTACATGCATTAAATAACACTTCCTCTTCTGACTCACGTGAGCTGCTGCAACTGAAGATCTGACAGAAACCCTGGGGATGTCAACCTTGATGTAGCGGTAACTTTTCATGGCCTAGAAACTTCTGGCATCCATTCTTCAGTGAAGACTAAATATGTGCCAAGTGTGAACTTGAAAAACAAAACTACACTTTAACTATTCAAATATGTTAAAACTGAACAGTTTTTAATGTTCAAATAATTCAAAATAACTGAATAAGATTTTACTAAACTTTCCAGATATTGTACCTCCAAAGAGAGCACAAGAAGATATGGCTGCAAGAGTAAGAGTTCACGAAGAATGTAAGTGCTGCAAAGTAAGGATTACAAAAAAGTGTTCGACATTTTGCTTTTCCAACACAGCATTAGAAAAAAAACGCATGACAAAATGAAAAAAAACAGTGGTTTTTATTTCTCTCCCTAGTGATTAAAATTTTACTAGTATGTCACAGTTCTGCGTGGATTGGTCCTGTCACATTCACATCTAAATTAAAGACAACTTTGGGTGCTGATGTGTATTATAATAAGGTGATTCTTTGTGCTTTGGGAGACTAGTTTTATAAGTAACCTCTCAATTTTTACATGTCTAGTCTGACTTTAACCCTTTATCCTGTAGAAAAGTCCGCCTTGCATTTGTACTATACTTTCCCTAGCCAAACATTCCAACACTTGAACACACACACACACACACACAAACAGGTCTACATTTTTTCTCCTTATTGGTAGAGACCTGCTGGAAGATGTGCCAAATAAATTACAGATAAAAATAATGATAGATGCCTTTATTTGTTATACTTTAAAACACACAGTTTTGGCATGCATGTGAACATGTATGTTCAACTATGCAAATCATGATACAATTTAGTAGTTAATAAATGTGAGAACAGTAAGAGTACAGAATTACAATGTGTGCTCATATGAGACAAAAGCTCGTATTCATGAAGACACCATTCACCCATAGAGACTGTTATATATGACAATCAAACAGGAAAAAGCGAGATTTAATTATTTCAATAAATTGCATTCGATTCAGTGTACTATCATATAGAATACACATTATTCTAGTTTCTTCTTTATGAGGAAGAAATATAACTAACATTCCAAAAGGACAGCTGTGAAGAACACACTAAGTGTCCTCTCTCACACCCTGACCACGTTTGCAGGTTGACATGCATTTTTCCATTCCTCTATCAACCAACAACACAGTCCAGCAATATTTCGCACAATATAAAAGATGCAATTGGAAAAAATACTACCTTTAGAAGTTATTTTGAGAAGTTTGTTCAAATATTTTCTAGCCTCTGACATTCTATCTCTTCTACCACTGAAGGATCAGTTTTACTAATTAGAATGCTGACTGTTTTCAATCTCCACTATCTTCATCTTGCACAGACATGAAAGAAGTTACTGTTAAACCAACTCAATGAAGGAACAAGTGGAAACAGCTTGCCATTGCTTTGAACTTGATTCTCTAGAAGTGATAATTAACAAATGTCATGTTCTATATAAATGTATTTTCTCAAGACAGTTGCTAACAAGAATTTTCTTATAGAATTCACTAAATTCAAGTTGATAATCAGTTCTTCAAATTTTACCACTGTATAGAATTTTATTATTATTGTCAGCAACTCTTAATTTTTAGAACATTTCATAAAGAATCAATTACTGATACAAATTTCAAGCACCTTAAGCACTGAGACATCTCTCCAGTTCCCATCCCCATATTATTTTCTTTTCTTTATTATTATTTCTTATCTTATTTTCCTTCTTTGTTTTTCTGTCTTTCTTTCTTGATCTCTATCTTTACTTCCTTTCTTCACTCTCCCTCTCTCTCTCTTTCTGTCTTTCTTTTGGAGGAGCATTGTGGTAAGGTCTCTTAGCCCAGGCTGATCTGGAATTCATTATGTAGTCTCAGGCTGGCCTCAAACTCACTTTGATCCTCCTACCTCTGCCTCCTGAGTGTTGGCATTAAAAGTTATTTTCTTTTTTTCATAACCAAACAACATGATGCCTTTATGTTTTTATTTTTTAATTTATTCTGTGTCATGTATATTGAACAAGTATTTTAAACGTGGCACTCAAATGCATTGGAGAAATTAAAGCAAGAATTTCCTGAACACCTTCAGGCAAAGAAAGGCAAGCTTTTCTAAAAGTTCAAGCATGAGAATTCATATATCTCACATGAAAACGCTTCTGTAAGTAAAGTTTTGGCAGCAGAGAGCTCTGTTTCCAAGATTCAAACTTTAAATGTAAGGGATGGAAACGTCCACTTTTCCCAAGAACTACCTGTCTACATTTATTTGATTCCCCTTTGTTTAGTCAGTTCATTTAATAATAATAATAATAATAATAATAATAATAATAATAATGATAGTAAACTCAGAACTTTGTTGATTCTCAGGTCTTCTCCAAAGCAAAAATGTTGAGCTTCACTCTCTGAATATTTTCTTTATCTTCAACAACTTAGAGAACACTACAGCTTCCATAGAGGGCAAGGAAATCAGATATCCAGGACTCAGCATAATTCCTCTTGTACTTCAAATTCTTCTCTTTCCTAGGGAGTTTGTCAAATTTAGATTAGGTAAAAGAGTAGACTCTATGTCTAAGCCATATCTGCAAATCCAATTTGACTCAAAAATCCTGAATTCTATATTAATATTTGCTGAGATTAACTTTGTTAAAAGTATAAGAAGGGGAGTGACTCTACTATGTAATTCCCATGATGGAAAATGATGTGACATGGCATCGAGTATCCAGAGAATGTCACCGATGAGAGGCAGATGCTGCTTGGGTATTGTCCTAACATCTTACTTGGCATGATTGGGGCTTAAAATGTTTGGATAGTAATAAAGTCTTTATTGGGAATTGTGCTGCATGTACATTACCCCAAATGTGTTGCTGACAGTTTTCTAAGATTTGCCCAAGCACATCATCAAAGAAATTATGAAAAACATTTTTGTCCAATCAAATATCAGTTATAAACAGACTTTAAAATGTCTATATTTTATTTTAAATATCTCTTTGCTGCAGTCTCTTGAAGACAGTGATATCATATGAAATTCTCTTTTTGTGAACAATCCACACTAACGCATCTGTCCAAGTAGCTTTCATTTACCTTTCTACTGAGATGCTTAAATCCTGACAGGGTGTCCTCCTGTTAGTCAGGATACTTTTAAACAGCTCAGGCTGGCTCACCCTCTGCCTTTTCTGCTCCCCAAGAGGAACCCAAAGGCTACCCATCTGCTGGTCTGCTCCTTTCCCAGTTTGGGCCCCAGCCGCCTGCAGCCTTCCAGATGGAAGAGAGGCTCCAGCTGCTCTCCACACACTATTGTGGCACTTTTGAACATCTAAGTAAAAGATAAGTAGGCTTTGTGTCTGTTTTGAATTGCCAGTGATTACAGAAACATGATTTTATATAATGCAACAATAGAAAAATGAAATTATAAATACTGAAAAATTTATGAACAAATAAGAGTCATTTTTTAATTTTTACTGGGTAAAACACATCCTCAAATTACTAATTTTCACAATTAGTTTCTCTACTTATCCATTGCATTTAGTACATGAACTATGCTTTTTGGTTTTATTTCTCTGGGGGAACAGTTGGCAAAGCCTCTCCAAAATGAATGAAATGTATTGGAATTGACACCTGGTATTGGGGTTCAGAAAAAGGTCTTTGAACCTCGAAATATGAGTTTGTGTCTTTTGCTTAAGCAAAGAATTGGCAGCTCATACTGATGTTAAGAAAACATCACACTTTATTGAAACATTACAGGGACGTGAGGGAGACACAAGAGCCAAGGAGGAGAGGGAAAGTAGAAAATTCACCATGTGGTAAAGGTAAAAATGATGATGGACCCTAGACACGTCAATAAATAAATGACTAAATGGTGGTTTTAAAAGGGCATGCAGATCCAAAAAAAGATTAAAAACTAAAACCAATAATAGAAATGTTTCTGAGCCAAGGCCACCAGAGTGGGAGAGAAATAATCTTACCTGAGAACAAAGGCTCAGACATGGAGTACAGCTCAAGAGTCAGGATGAGATGACCCCAGAGATTCTCTGGGAGCTCACCTGTGCCAGGTGTCCCAGACAAATGGCCTGGGCCTAGAAGGAGAACCCACCGATTACTGTGCAAGGTGCTGACTAGGGAAGGATCTGCCATTGAAGCAGGTTGGGGTGAGCTGTGATAGATGTTACCAGTGTGTGACTTAAGATCTTAAGTGAGCCATCCCTGTCTAACAGCCTGCCAAAAGCTGTCTGATTAACCTAGCCTCTTCCTCACACTGTGGATGACAGAGCTCTGTGGAGAGGCAGCATCAAGCCCACAGTTGAGATCCAAAGTTGCTCTTTAATCCTCTTCTCTGTAGCTGCTTCTCATCCCCACAACTTTATTACCTAGACCTCTGTGTTTGAATGACTCTGCTGTTCTCATTTCCCAGCTCTGCTCTTTAGTTCAATCGGAGTTGATGTTGGGGGGCAGGAAATACAGCTCATTTGATAGAGTACTTGCATAGCACGCATGAAAACATGGGATATGTAGACTTAAATGTTTTTCTCATTGCTAAAACACAATCTCAAGATTTTCTTTCAAGTCTGAAAAGTGTCTTATGACAAAAGTATATAATTCCAAACTTCAAACAATATTTTCAATTTTCTGTACATAAGATCAACAAGTCAGGAGAAATATTTTCACAAACAAGCACCACCGTATCTCTGCACTCTTATCCCATGCCATGGCAGTTTCATTAATCAAAGCATATCAGCAGTTATAATGGACCATACTTGATTATGTTAAATCACAAAAGCCATAATTTGAAAAAATTGCATGTATTAAAAACAAAATGTAAATCCAGCCAGGCATGGTGGTGCATGTACATAGTCCCAGGACTTAAGGCTGCTGCAGCAGACAGGTTGCTGTGGTTTCAATGCCAGCTTGAGCTACAGAGTAAGATTCTGTATCAAATTATGTATCAAGATTCTGTATTAAATTCCAAAATGGTAATATTTTACCTCTAAAATATGTGACTGTAGATAGATAAATGATAGATTGATAGATATGAGAAAATTTATGAATTGAAATGCAAATTTTCAAAGACAAGTTTAAAATTAATGTCATACTTTAAAACTAAAGCAATTATTTAATATGTTTGATTTTAAATGTTACACCATTATGTACACCTTACAAAACTTTTTTTTTCCTTTTTTCCATTCCTTCTTTCCTTTTATTGTTTGATTTTTTAAAAAAATATTATTATTATTTGAGAGCGGGAGAAATAGGGTGTGAGAGAGATCAGAGAATGAGTAATGGTGTTCCAGGGCCACATGCCACTTACAACAAACTCCAGAGGTATGTACCACTCTGGGCATCTAGCTTACTTGTGTACTAGAGAATCAACCCAGGCCATCAGGTTTGCAAGCAAGCAACTTTTACCACGAAGTCATCTCTCCAGCCTCATTGTTTTGATTTTTTTAAAGACAAGATGCAACAATATTTATTTCTGCTCCTTTTATATGAGAGACAAGCCTTCTGCCACAAGATGAGAATGTATATAGCTCCGTAATCGCCCTCCTGAGTACTTTTTTCTGAGCGTAAATTAATTATTGATTTAGGCATTACCATGGCCTAAACAATTATGTGTCTTTTTATTTCTGTTTTTGCTTCATTTTAGAATTGATGGTTTGCTTTGACTTACTATAAAATCCTACATGTCATTGGGGCTCATTGCTAGTTCTCAAAAACCATCACATAAAGAATGAACTTTCCAATAAAATGATAACAAAATGTCTGTTTCAGTGAGAAAGAGTAGGTCTATTTCTTTGCCATAGTTTCTGATTAAACAAAGTCAAATGATTGTAAAGAAATAAAATTCTACTCTCATTTTCATCTTTAATGTCCAAAGCATAGAAGGTATGTTTAAGTTTATGGCTCTGCTCTTTGCTATTTTCACATACAGGTTTTATTTTTCACCCCTTCCCCTCTTTAGGCCATTGTTTCACTCATTTTTCTCCTGAGATTCATATCAATTTCATTAGTTACCTTAAGTCAAATTTCCTCCCCCTGTCTAACTGGCATCACTTTCTAGGTAAATCACTTTGTGAGGACTTCCCTTTGCATTACACATGTCACACGGTGTTGCCCCTGAGGTCTTCCCTGTTAGCAGCAAGCAACTATGAATCTAAGTGCAAAGTACCACTGATACCAAGATCTCACCCAAGGCCAAATCCTCTGCCATGCCATCAGACTGGGGTGATGGCTCAGCAGTTAAGGCACTTGCTTGCAATGCCTAGTGACCCTGGTTTGATTCTAAAGTATCCACATAGAGCCAGATGTACAAAAGTGACACATGCGTCTGGAGTTCATTTGCAGTGCCTAGAGGCCCTGGCACAGCGATTCTATTTTTCCCTCCTCCTTGCAAATAAATAAATAAAATATTTTTAAAATAAAGAACCATTGAATTAGGGATATAAACAGAGTTTACAATACTGTTCATGTCAAGGAAGGCATTTGATAATCATGATGGTTCTCAGAATGAAGACAAATTGCTTATAGACTTGCCACTGGTTCCTGGCTGGCTAATAGTCATGGATCAGATATAATATCATGGATCAGATAAAAAAGAGCATTAAGCCTTCACTGTTAAATGCTAATGAGTAAACAACTCCTCTAGTTACTGAATGACTTACTACAAATTCAATTTTTTCTCATTTATAAGAAATTCTGATTTTCACTGGGATCTGTAGCATGGAGCCGTGTTGACTCAACCATCGGAACTATGGAACCTCAGGCAAAGTTTATGGGACAGTGAGACACTAGAGAGCAGTCGTCAAATAATCAAGATAAAATGGAACTCACTCAAAACAAATGATATGGGATACAATGAAAGATTCAGAGAACAAATGTCCTCTTCAGTGATAGAAAGAAGTCCTTATTTTCCTATGAATAAGAAGCCTTATATGAACGTGTTTAACCTACATTTCTCTAAAGTTCAATGTTCTCATAACACCCCGAGGGATTTAGAAATAGAAGACCAGCACAAAGGACTCTGGACACTTGTGGCTGTTGTCCCCAGTGGCAGTTTGAAATAAGGTTCTCAGCTGCATTTTAAGAAGCAGGTGTGGAACTGACTTGTGCAAAGCCCTGCTTAGAGCTCTGTGCAGTCATTACAATGGATTTAGATGAAAAGACATAAGCATTTGCCAAGTTAGCTTTTCCTTTTTCCCAGAGGCCATGCAAAGAGACCCATGGATGCTTATTAGTGACCTGTGTAGCCTTCCTCAGGAAGCTTTACACTGGATATGGAAGGTTCAGAGTTGCTTTTTAAATCTCAGCTGACCCACACTCACCTGTACCTTGCAAACGGTGATTTTCAGACACTGAAAGTCTGTCATCTGAATAAGCTGTTCCTTTAAAAATGGCTCAGCGGTTGAACATGCTTGTAAACCTGACAGCCCAGGTTTGATTACCCAGTACCCAGGTAAAACCAGATGTATAAAATGGGGAATGTGTCTGAGTTTTTTTTTCAGTGGCAGGAGGCCCCAGAGTGCCTAATCTTTCTTTCCCTCTCTTTCTCTGAAATAAATATTATATATATATATATATATATATATATATATATATATATATATATATATATATATATATATATATATAAAAAGTCATATCCACACATATTGCCCAAGCTGCTCCCATAATGATCTTTTCTAGCAAACGTTAGCACCAAAATTTTAGCAAAGGCAGCCTAGGGTTCCACCAAAATGTTTTTTCTTGTAAGACTTCGGATGAGAAGAGAAGAAAATATTCTCCATCTTTTTATTTTTTTTGTAATTTCAAACTCAATAAGGTTGTTTGAAAATGAAATCCATGAGGGCAGGGCTGCTTCTGCATGTGTGTTCCTTTTTGCACTGTCATCCCCAACCCCACCTAGAAGTTAAAGCAATCACTATAACCTGGAAGACTCTGAGGATTTATTTCTTTTTTATTTTAACATTTTGTAATTTATCTTTTTGTCAAGTGAAGGGAGACACAGAGGGAGGAGGGGGGCACAGTGATTATAGGAGTGCCAGGGCTTTTTCCACTGCAAACGAAGTCCAGACACATGTGCCACTTTGTGCATTTGGCTTTACGTGGGTACTTGGGGAATTGAATCCATGCTGTAAGGCTTTACAAGTAAGTGCTTTAACCATTGAGACATCTCACCAGCTCACTAATTATTTCTTGAATGAAGAAGTAAAAAGGACTCTGTATGCTGAGGTTAAGATAAATTAACAAAACAAACTTCAGTAAATGACTACAGATAAATAAATGTACCTCATTTTTATGTAAGCCTGATCCTGTCATTTACCATAGCACTCCCTGTTCACCAACTCAGTGTTCATTTTCTGTCTTCCTTGGTCATCTTCACTCTTTTCCCATCTCGTTGACTCTAAAACCACCCCACATCTAGACTGTTTATATCTTATTGCAGGAGGAGTACTGCAAAGATATTTAATCTCTCAATATGTCTATTTTACTTTTTAAAAAGTAACTTAAATTTTCAGCATTATTTATTTTCCTTTGAAATCTCTCCATTTGAGCATTTGCCTTTCAGTTCACTGATGGGTTTTATAAGGTCCATAGTCATGGATACGTTACTACATCACGAAAGAATTCTGAATCCTTATCTTAATGTGTCTCATTTGAAGCATTTAACAAAACATGTAACAATCCACCCTACGTTCTTCTTCATTTAGCTTGTATGATGCAGAGGTATTGTGTCTCACACTTTGAAGTTTCTCTGTAGGTATTTTTGCTTGGTTCTTGTTTCTTCACCCTTTCAAATTTCAATACCCCAAGTCTCAGTTTTAGAATGGTTTCTTTTCCTTCTTTGCAGTCACTCTTTTAATCTCATTATTTCCTGGTTATTAAAAAAATACTTTCTTTGCTTATTTAAGAGAGTGACTGAGGTACACAGAGAGAAAATGGGCACACCAGGGCCTCCACCCATTGCAAACAAACTCTAGACATGTGCAGCAACTAGTGCATCTGGCTTTATGTAGGTACTGGGGAATTGAACTTGGGTTCTTCTGCTTAGCAAGCAAACACCTTAGCCACTAATACATCTCTGGCCCGTTTCCTGGTTTTTAATGCAACTGAAAGAAAGTGGGAGCAAGGCTGCCTCATGTTGCAGATACGTAGTTAAGGACATCAAGATTAAAGGCTCTTGTGTCTCTCCCATATGGCTTATTAATATTTTGACTTTGTGTAAATTTATCTCCTCTCTTGCACTGTCACTCCAGACTCACAGGGTCCTACAATAATTGAACACCATTTCCCTGGGTTCTCTTTAGTAGTCCTGCAAGTCCAGAAAGTCAACAAGAGTGGATACCCCCACAAAAAAAAACACTCTGTATACCCCACTTTAATATGAAGAAGCTAGAATAAGTTATAATTCATCTAATAAATGATATTTGAGTCTTAACTCTTAGGGTGGGGATTTCATAAGCAAGCAGATATTAGGTGTCATAGTCAGCCACATGCCACTGGGATGAATGTCCATACCAGGCACGGTTGTGGGAGGAAACTATTTTTTGAAGTTACAGATCCAGGGGAAGTTCCACAATGGTGAAAACCATTGCCCCCCCCCCCCCATTCACAGATACAAACAGAGAGAGAAACCCATCACCAGCCACTCCAAAAGCAAGCAAATACACTCAAGCTGGCAAACAGCAGAAACTCCAGCTTGACTTCAGACTTCCTTTTGTATAAGTATAGCTGGAATTCCAGACCAACCCCAGAAACTCCTTAGGGCTGGACCCTAGGTTCTGGTCAAGGTGTCACACCCTCCATCCAGGCAGCTGGTGAAAAACTTTAACAAACCCTTGAATCTATGGCGGGCACCCATTCAAACTACCACATTAAGCTTAGAGGTCCCTGAAGGAAGGAACCCACCTCCTCTTTTCCTGGTAACATGAAGAAGGGAAGAGACACTTTCTCCTGTACTAAGGAACACAGTCCTCTGGTCCTGAGAGGTTGTAAGTCACTCACCTAGTAAGAGACCACCCTAACCTACACAAATACAGCAGAGTTAGAAGGAATAATTATCTTCCTAATGAGATAATTAACTATACTCTCAAGAAACTCCTTCCTGATTGCAGGTGCTCACAGACCCTCAAAAGTCAGTCAACCCACTTTTCTGAGTTCTAACTCAAAAGATGTAACATTTCCTTTTGTTTTCCTTTTCTTTATTTTTTGGGTGCCAGCAGAAATCCTAATGATGCTCACCCAGACATGTTGGGGCTTTCCAACTTTATAATCCAAACTCCAAACCCTGACCTTGAAACCTCTTATATTTTCTTTTTCAGAAACTTGGAGTCTTTTTCTCTACTTTCCTTAATAAAGTCTACTTTTGCAGCCCTCACTTCCTTGTATTCTTCCTTGTATTTTGTGCTGCAAATGCAATAGCCTTAGCCAGTAGGAATCAAGCCATCACTCTCATTTTCTGCAGTACTGCAGATAGCATCCCCATTTTTATCTACAATGAAGAGCTTTCCCCAAACCTATCTGCCATACTTCAATACCCACCCAGGAGGCCACCTAAATTCAGCTGAGCTTTAATAATCACATCTGCCTCAGCTCCTGGCTGTTCTTGGCCTCTCCTCTATGAAAGGATGCAGGACAGCTATCAAAAGTTGACACTGGGAGACTCATGTTTTGCCCATCAGTCAGCATTCCTTGAGTACTTCACAAAGCTCACATGCAAGGTAATAGATTTCTTTATAAGATGATGCAAGTTCCACTAATTTTAAAAAATGCATATCACAGAAAGATTTCTCCAAATAGTTCAACATGCATTCCTTTCATGGCCTTTACAAAGGATATGCCTGTGACCACACTTCTTGGTAAAGTGCAAAACTACATCTTCCTCCAGTGTATACTTTTTTCAGTCCAAATGCAATATGTGAGATATAGTTATTTTGTACAGAACTTTGAAAATGACTATTTGCCAAGGGTCACCGTAGACACAGTGATATGAAAAAATGGAGTATAATACGATTGAGTTTTCTGCAACAAAGTTTGTACCTTAGAATTAGAAGAGTGTTCCTCAAAAAGAAAAGGGAAGGAAAAGTTTTTCAAAGGATGGTGAGTTCAAAGGTCAGTGGGAGTCAGATTTGTGAATTTCAAAGAACTAGAATATTTCTGGATAAGCCAAAAGACAATTATATTTAGAGCAAATAAATTCAGTTATCATTAATTGATTTCATTCTAAAAATTCTGGGTAGATATATGTCTGAACAAACTACTGATAAAGTGTGAGAATAGGGCTGGAGAGATTGCTCAGTGGTTAAGGCACTTGCCTGCAAAACCCAACAACCTGAATTCAATTCCCCAGTATCCACATAAAGACTGATGCACAAAAGGCTTGCATGCATCTGCAGTTTGTTTGCAGAGAATGGAGACCCTGGCATATCTATTCTCTCTCTGTCTCTCTTTGCTTGCAAAAACATAAAGAAAAATTAAACAAAAAGGAAGGCTACACTGTGATGCACACTACAGCATTGGCCCCTACTGAGGTTGATTTTGAAATACTAGTTTTTATTTTAATTTTAAGTTCCCTGTGGTAGTTTGAATAATGTCCCACAATAGAATTTATTATAATTGTGTTTATTAAATTGTTAATTGTCTCCAGGCTTCTGGCTGGAGGAAGTGTCCTGGGGACTGGCCCTTTCTAAATTGGATGCAAAGTACTAGGGATAGATATGCAAAAGAAAAGCCTAAACCCCAGTCTGGAAGTTCTGCAATTTTGTGAATTACAGTGTCACAGTGTGCTTGCTTGCTTCTGGAAGTGCAGGGCTGTTTCTCTCTCTGCTTGCTTCTGGAAAAGGGAGCCAGCCTTAACTTCCCCTGGGTCTATTGCTTCAATAAATACTTTCCTCCCCAAAATTGTGTCTGGTTTGGAGATTCATCCCAGCAACATGTGGCTGACTATGACATTCCCCCTATTCTGGTCAATAGATTATGACTTTGTCATTGCCTGCATGTGTACAAGGTCACACAAATTGCTCTCCAACTCCTGTAGTGTATAGGCAGGTCACCTCCCATGACAAAGGTTTAGTGGCTTCTTATGCCATT